>CAUYQV010022781.1:0-22358 GCA_963574575.1 Galagoides demidoff
TTGTGGCGGGCGCCTGTGGTCCCAGCTACTTGGGAGGTGGAGGCAGGAGACTCGCTTGAGCCCAGGAGTTGGAGGTTGCTGTGAGCTGTGATGCCATGGCACTCTACCCAAGGGGATAGCTTGAGGCTCCATCTCAAAAAAATAAATAAATAAATAAAAAGTTAGGGTATACTTTAAAATAACTAAAATAGTGGAGCTGGCCAGGCATGGTGGGTCTTGCCTGTAATCCTAGCACTCAGGGAGGCTGAAGCAGGAAGATCCCTTCAGCTCAGGAGTTCCAGAACAGCCTCAGCAAGAATAAGACCCCTATTCTCCACTAAAAGTAGAAAAAAATAACTAGGCCTATGGTGGGCACCTGTAGTCCTAGCTACTTGGGAGGCTGGGGAAGGAGGATCACTTAAGCCCAAGAACTTGAGGTTGCTATGGGCTAAGGTGACACTACAACACTCTATCCCAGAACAACAGAGTGAGACTCTTATCTCAAAAAAATAAGAGTGGAGGCTGGGTGCCCATAGCTCAATGGTTAGAGAGCTGGCCCCCTTGGGGAGTCTGAGGTAGGTAGATTGCCTGAGCTGACAGGTTTGAAACCAGCCTGAGCAAGTGTAAGACTCTGTCTCTAAAAAGTAGCTAGGTGTTGTTGCAGGTGCCTGTAGTCCCAGCTATGTGGAAGGCTGAGACAAGAGAATCAAGCCCAAGAGTTGGAGGTTGCCATGAGCTGTGATGCCATGACACTCTACTGAGGGCAACAAAATGAGACTCTGTCTCAAAAAAAATAAGAGCGGAATTGGGATTTCCTAACACAAAGAAATGTTAATTGCCTAAGGTCACATATACCCCAGTTGTGATTTTATTAATTCATATTATATGCTTTTATCGAACATCACATGTACCCTCTAATACACAACTATTATGTATCCATAATAATAAAAAATTTTTAAAATAATTCCTGCTTTTGATTACTTTAGCTGGATTTAAAATATATATATATATATATGTTATATAAAGGTAATAATTCCTAGAATGGGGGGTGGCTTGTCTTCTTAATTTGGTTTATCTCTTCTAGTTTAATACTTCATTCTGAACCTTACAAATAAAAGGCACCTGTTTGACAAATAATCATTTAAGTTATAATTTTATTTAGTTAAAAATTATCCTGAAATACATTTTCCCTAATAGGTTCAAAAGGCCTAGGCAGACTAGCAATCCAATTTATGTACACAACAAGAACGTCCCATCCTCCTAATTCTTCCCCATGAAAGTTACTTTTGTTGCTCTTGTTCAGAAAATCAATAATGGGTGATCTTACTTGGTCATATTCTTACTGTTCCCTTTTATAAGAATTTACCTCTGAAATAAACTGCTAGTCTCATGAGACTATTACTATACTGGTCTTACTATTCTCTTAACTAACCTGTATAAACACAAATGATAAAAATTTAAGTTGAGTAGGCCAGTACTAATCAAGCTGGTCCATGACTATTATCTTCATGCAGGAAGTCTTTAACCCCAAAAATGAATTATTAGTGAACTAAATAAATAGTATGCTTAGTGATAGTTGGTATAAGTTCTTTTTTGTTTTTTCCCTCAATAGAGTGCCAAGGCGTTATTGCTCACAGCAATCTCAAACTGTTGGGCACAAGCAATCCTTTGCCTCAGCCTCTCAAGTAGCTGAGACTACAAGTACCCACCACAACACCTGGCTATATTTTAGAGATGGGGGTCTTATGCTTGCTCTGGCTGGTCTCAAACTTCTAAGCTCAGGCGATCAACCCACCTTGACCTCCCAGAGTTGTTTTTGTTTTGTTTTAAAGAGGCAGAGTCACACTCTGTTGCCCAGGCTAGGGTGCTGAGGCATCACCCCAGATCACAGCAACCTCACATTGCTGACCTAAAGCCATTCTCCCACTTAGGCCCCCCAGAGTGTTAGGATTACAGGAGTGAGCCATCATACCCACCCTGCCTGGGTGCAAGTTCTTAATCTAATTTTGGGTTGGTAATGCAACAGTCTTCTACAGTTCAATTTACTTGTTGAAATGATAACAAGGTAGTCAAGTCAGAGAAAAGACCACAAAGTAAGAGTTTAACCCTAATTTATATACATTCGCCAAAATCAAATATAAATGAATAGGAAATAGAAGTCAGTCAAGCCCAAAACAATACTTTTGAGTAGCACTAGGGTCTGGCAACTTGACTCATCTTAGCAAGCTACAGTTCACTTAGAACAGATGTATAGTCTTACCTTTAGGGTACATAAATATGCTGGCAAATTACATGTAGTACAGAATTCTGAGAATAAGGAAAGTTTATGAAAATATGGAAGTTTTCTAAGGTACGTTATGTCATTTCATCTTTAATAAACGTAGAGTCATACTTTACAGGGCATTATCCTATACAGAGGTAAAAAAGGCAATTCATCAAAAGTAATCTGAGCCCACATTATCTAGCTAATAGATAATAACTATTAGCAGAATCCAACAGGCCCTTTATTTCTTAACCATCAATGAAAATTGAGAGGATACTACCTAAAAGCCTCACCTTTAGTGATGCTGAGTGTGTTATCACCACTGGCTACAAAATCATAAAGTGCAACAAAGAGATTAGGGTCACTCTCAGTGGCTCCAAGCAAGTTCTCCTTGGAGCTCCACCTGATAGCTTCATTCAGTGCCTGGGGTTCAACATCACAACCGTAGGGGCGATGCAAGGCTTCTGAAAGACATAAAAAATAAAGAAATTCACAAGTTCAACAGCTAAAAATTCATATGAATTCAGTATATGCACAGTGTTTCAGTTGCTGGCTCCAGAGTGAGACAGAACCATATAGTCTGTGGAGTCATGAAGAACGAGCAAATAGGCACCATGTCTCCTGAGCACGGGGAAGCAATTTACTTGTTGAAATTCTAACAAGGTAGTCTAGTCAGAGGAAAGACCACAAAATAAGAGTTTAACCCGGACTTATATGCATTCACCAAAATCAGACCTAATAGGAAAAGCATAGTTTTCTCAAAATGAAAAAAAAAGAAATCTCAAAGAAAGAAACCATAAAAAGAAATGGCTCTAGCTTTATAAAATGTAGGATTATTTTGTTGTGGTGGTAGTGGTTTTTAAAGAAGAAACAGTATGTTTTATAAGTCCTTCCAAATTACACTTCTTTCCTTACTCTCTTCATAAAAAACAAATTATAGAATAGGCAAGAGATTATTTTTCAGAAGTATGCACATGCTATATAAATCCAGGCCATCTATCTACATGCAGAAAAAATTACAGAACTAGTGCTTCTGGAAAAAAATCCTAAAATCATCTACAAAACAAAAGAAACCTGTTTTGGTTTAAAACAAAATATTCCTACCATTCCAAAATACCTTTATATTATTATGCACTAAGTATAATAGCTTTTTGTTTTTTTATTTTGTTTTGTTTTAAAGAGAAGGGCTCTATGGTGCCCAGGTGGTGTGCTCTGGCTATTGACAGGCATGTAGTTTTGATCCCAGAACATACAGTTTTGAATTTGGGCTTAAGCAAGCCTCCTGCCTCAGCCTCCCAAGTGGGATTCCAGGCTGTTCCTTATTGCAATGACAATTTTTTCTTACTCTATTTTGTTTTGCTGGGCAGTGGGTTTTTGTAAAATATTAATAACTTAATTGAAGGTCCCAGAAAAATCATCGCACATTTGTTGAGTTTCTACCATGTGTTGAAGCCTTAAAAGATCTGTGTCTTCCCTCAAGGCCTTTCAGTTCCTAACTCATACGACATAAACAAGTGAACCCTACACTACCTAACAGCCCAGGTTGATGATTCAAAAAAATACACTATTCTCCTAGCAGTGATTTTCTTGATCATAGGGACTGTTTTTAGTGGTTATCTGCCAAGGTAAATTATCTAGTTGCCTATGTCACATAGCAATATTTTCTATTATGTTTCTCTGCTCCCAACTCATTTTTAACGTAAAATTGGTTTTATCATATATGAAGGGGCAAGACTTTGAATCTGTAGTTTTGCTTCTTTTCAAATCCATTCCCTCTTCTCCATCTCTAATGCCAACGCCTTAGTCCAGATCCCCAGCATCTCTCACCTGGACTACCGCCTCCAGTCTTGTCTCCCTCAAATCCATCCTCCACACAGCTGGCAAAGTGATCTATTTAAGACAAAAATTTGACCACATCACTCTTCTTATGCCTCTTCAGTAGTTTACCGTCAAGCTAAAGTTCCCTTATCATGGCCATCAAGACCTTTTATGATCAGGTCTCTGCCTACTTTTCCAGCTTCACCTCTCCCCATTCCACACCTCAAACTGTAAACCTTTACATATACCATGCTGCTTCCCACCTTTTTGTTTGTTCACACAGTCCACCCAACCTTGAATGGGTTCTCACACCACCTTTCTTTTGACTGGCTGATGTCTACTCATAATACTCAGCTCCAATATACAGTAGTTCCCTTTAGTCACAGGAATGCATTCCAAATCCCCAGTAGATGCTTGAAACTGTGGATAGTACTGAACTCTATACCATGTTTTCCCTATATATACACATATCTATAATAATGTTTAATTTATAAATTAAAATTAGTAAGCAATTGACAATAACTAAAAACAAAACATTAGAACAAGACACTGGAATAAAAATTATATGAATGTGGTCTCTCTCTCCCCTCTCTGTCTCTCAAAATGTCTTAATATTTTCAGATTGGGATTGACCATGGGTAACCAAAACCACAGAAAGCCAAACTGAGGAAAAGGGGTGGGGGACAACTGTAACCTTCCCTAGGAAGCCTAACATTCTTCTCCTGTGATCTCAAAAGCATTACACTGGCTACAGTAATACTCTCTCTACTGTCATCTCTATTATTTATAGTATACTCTATGTTTCTTTCTCAGTATGCTCCCTGGCAATAAGAACTATACTTTTTTTCTATGAAGAATTACAAAGAATGGAAGAAAAAGTATCCAATGTACACAGCCCTAATTATGAAACTCATTTATAGCTTTCATATGAAAGCTATAACCTAATTATAGCCTAAGAATATGGGGAGGGAGGAGGGGGATGGGTGAAGGGAGAGTGATTGGAGGGATCACTTCTATTGTTTATCTTACAAGGGTACAAGTGAATCTTTCCAAGAGTAGAATATAATTGTCTTAACACAATAACTAAAGGCTATGTTAACCAGTTTGATGAAAATATTTCAAATTGTATATGAAAACACCACACTGTACCCCATGATTGCATTAATGTACACAGCTATCATTTAATTAAAAAAAAGATTTTGATGGGGGATTGCATTGAAAGGATAGATTACTCTGTGTGTTACTGACATCTTAACAATATTAAGTTTTCTAATGTATGAAAAAAAAAGAATGTAGCAGAACATATGTATGATATGGCACCCTGGGAACAGTGTTATTTACTCATTCAGCAACTATTTATTGAGCACCTTCCTAATGTCAGGTAGTGTTATAAGCCCTGGGGATACAGAATTAAGGCAGCCAAGGTCTCTGATTCTCATACCTACATTAGTACAGCATATTTCTATTTGTGAGGCTTTTTAAAAAGTGTACATGTGAGAACAGGTGGTTCCTGTGTTATGTCTGAGATACGTTCCTGAAAATATCTTTCGGTTGGATATATATATAATTCTCTGATGAACAGCACAGATATGGCAATAATAATACTATAATGGCTCTTATGTGGTAATAATACTGTAATAATAATAGCACCCTAGTACTGTAATAAGTTACAGAAACAACCATGCACTTTCTTTTAATTCAAAGGAACAGAACATATAAACAAACTCATACAAAAAGTCTACATAGGAAATAGGAAAAATTTCAGAAAGTACGTTAAAGGTTTATACTCACCTAACATTGCATCAATGTCTTACTTACTGCAAGAGGCAAGAATGTAGGCCAACATTAATGGGAAGGTGCTGGAGAGAATGGAGTGGCTACTGGAGAACAAGGATTTAATTTTGTTCTTGGAGGAGGGGAGCTCACCACTGAGGTCGGTTTCTTGAAAAATGGCTATTTGCACAACCTTTTGATTTTTTTCATCAAAAACAGCCTTATAGGGCGGTGCCTGTGGCTCAAAGGAGTAGGGTGCTGGCCCCATATACCAGAGGTGGTGGGTTCAAACCCAGCCTCAGCCAAAAACTGCAAAAAAAAAAAAAAATGTCCTTGTAGCCACAGACGTTCTCACTAATTGTACAATAAACCTTTGTAAACTGCTCAATGTTAGGTCCTCCTTGATAAGCTTACCAAATCCTGCTTCAACCAGATGTAAGACTTCAACTAACTCGTTTGTAAACTTTCCTGGCTTTCGATTTTCTAATTCTTTGTGTTCCTGTGTTTTCTATCAGCTGTTTCTCTTTCTTTTCTTTCTTTTTCTTTTTTTTTTTTTTTGCAGTTTTGGCTGGGGATGGGTTTGAACCTGCCACCCCCAGTATATGGGGCCAGCACCCTACTCCTTAAGCCACAGGTGCCACCCAGCTGCTTCTGTTTTTATCAATGAGACTAGCCATTCGTGTAAAGATGCTGCACCCCTTATGCCATGTGGGATGCCTACATGCACATAGAAACTAGTTCCCAAGAGCCTGTTAGTAAGGATGGGACACTGTAAGGCAGATCACCTGCAGCCAGGACTGCCTAGATACATAAAACTATAATTTAAAATGTGTTTATGTGTATGTGTGGTTTTAAATTATACTATATACTGTACATTACATACACATGTATAAAATGTTTGCTTTGCAACATTTGAGAAGTACACTCAATAAGAGTATCTGGTAGAGTGGTGTCATAGCTCACAGCAACCTCAAACTCTTGGACTCAAGTGATTCTCTTGCCTCAGCCTCCCAAGTAGCTGGGACCACAGGTGCCTGCCACAATGCCCCGCTATTTTTAGAGATGAGGTTTTGCTCTATGCTCAGGCTGCTCTCGAACCTGTCAGCTCAGGCAATCCACCCGCCTCAGCCTCCTAGAGTGCTAGGATTACAGGCATGAACCACCACGCCCAGCCTGTATTGGCATATTTTAATCACATGCATGTATTGCCCTTAAGTTGTAAAATTCCAATAATTTTAGGCAGTATTTATAACCTTCACTTAAGTAGATGAGCATTGTTTGTTAAGACAGAAGAGTCATTGCTGGCTACAAAGTTGCAATACCATGACTGGAAATACGTATTTCCCATCAAGTCTGTTTGCTTCTACATGGAATGTGTCTGGTGTTTGGGAATGTTTGTCAGATTGAATTAAGAGTATGCTATAGAAACTGGAGCAGGAGTCAACCCTGAACAGAAAAGTATCAACACAGAAGAAAGGAGCAACTACCATAACACATAGTATTAATGATAAAAAACAAGTACAAACAGGCTGAATGTGGTGACTCAGGCCTGTAGTCCTAGTACCCTGGGAGGCTGAGGCAGGAGGATTGCTTAAGCCTGGGAGTTCAAGTCTGCAACAGGCTATGATGATGACACTGCACTCTGGCCTGGGTGACAGAGTGAGATCTTATCTCCAAAACAACCCCAAACCCCAAACACACCAAAAAAGAAGTACAAATAAAAAACTGGCTGGTCAGAATTTTTAGTCTATACTAAGAAAAGAAGGAAAATTAAAAATTGGGAAGTGTGCTGAGCTGAAGAGGAATATAGAGGTTGCCATCAGAAAGCACTGAGGTACTGACTGCCTTCTTGTTAAGTTGTCCACAATTTCTGGGTCTCATGCCTGAGAGGGCAGCAAACCCAGAGGGTACCTCCCTGGAGGCAGAATGAGACTTCCTGCAATGCCGGTTATTGCGGACACTCTGCAGGAGTAGGATGGACTCGGTCTTGAAATAAATAAATAAGCAAATACATGAATAAAGTCAAAAGTAGAAAACATTTTAAAAATGACAAGAGAAAATTTAGTCCACCTAATAGAGATATGGAGGTCAAAGAAACGTAACAAGAAGGCAGTCAGTACTCCAGGCTCAGGCTCTGAGACAAGGTGGCTAGGGTTCAGATTTCACCTGCCATTGACTCACTGTGTGCCCTTGAGTAAATAAGCAACTGAGCTTCTCTAAGCCTTAGATATCTCCTTTCCAAATGGAGATAATGCCAGGACTTACACAGTTGTCATAATGATTAAATTAAATAGCATATATAACCTAGTAGACATCAGGCCTGGCACTTCATCCAACGCTGGATTAATATATTTATATAAAAAGATTTTGAGACTACTTGCCAAAACGGGAGGGGTTGGGTGCCGCTCTTTTTGGAGCATACATTATCTCATTTAATCCCACACAATAGTCCTGCAAGGCAAATACCATTACTATTCCTACTTTATAGATACTGAAATAGAAACACAGCTTGTTGTTAGTCCAAAGTAGGCCCTGGAGTCAATATCTAAGCAAAGGTCTTTGTGGCACCAAAGCCTCCCCCACTTCTTTTCTTTTTTTTTGTTGCAGTTTGGCTGAGGCCAGGTTTGAACCCTCCACCTTTGGCATATGGAGCCGGCTCCCTACTCCCTGAGCCACAGGCGCTGCCCAACCCAACTTCTTTTCTTTGCTACTCATTAATGCATATCATTTTTACAATGGGAGAAAAGAAGACCAATGAGTCTTGCAACAGAAATGTGGAGGTCTACAAATGTGTAGGAGTCAATATATTTGAGAATAAAAACAAAAAAAAATAGGATGGGAAAATAATGGTCATATGCATTTTGTGTTAAAAAAAATTAAGCAGTGTTTGTGAAAAATTTCCTGGCTAGCGGATGGGGAAACTTGCATGTAAGTGTGTAACATGTGAAGATCACTTTTATAATTGCAACCTGTAAGAAAGAGATATGAAATTGCTTTGGCAAAAGGAAAAGTACTTTATAAGATAGTACTAGAAATGAGGTATCTTCCCCATGCTTACAGATAATTGTTAGCCATTGTCTTTTAGCCACTTTCTTCTGTTTTTTTAAGGGACAGGGAGATACACAATAAATGGAAAGAAGACATCTATTCAAACAGTGCCTCTTCACAGAGTCGTTTCATTGTCACTTTTTTGTTGTTTCTGTTGGTACTTATTTATTTATGTATTTATTGTTTCTTTACTTCGAATAACTATGTTTGAAGTCTCAGAGCATGGTGTCATACTTTGGGTGTAAACACAAAACTCATTACTACTCTAGCCACCAATGCCAATTCCAGCTTTTCAACAGTATATGAGATTTCATGCATCTTACAGGTTACTAGAATATTTTCACTTTACATTTCTCAGCATTTTGTTTCTGAAAAGCTACACATTTTTTTTTTTGAGACAGTCTTGTTATGTCCCCCTTGGTAGAGTGTTATGACATCACAGCTCACAGCAACCTCAAACTCTAGCGACTCTCTTGCCTCAGCCTCCTGAGTAGCTGTGACTACAGGCGCATGCCACAGTGCCTGGCTATTTTTTGGTTGCAGTTGTCATTGTTGTTTTAGCTGACCCAGGCTGGGTTCGAACCCACCAGCCTCTGTTTATGTGGCTGGTGCCCTACTCACTAAGCTATAGGCATTGAGCCTGAAAAGTTACACATTTGACATTGAGGAGCAAAGAAGAGAACATGAAGCAAATATTATAACATGAAACAGTGATTGTGTACCAGGATTCCAGATTAATGCAAATAACAGTGAAATAGTAAAGTCTGGGAGAACAAACTGAATAAACTTCTACCCTCTGACAGTTCATCTGCCTTTGTGATGCTCACTGAAACATAACTCAGCCCTCTCTTTATTTTCCTCCACTGTGTTCTCCTCCTACCCAACTTGTAACAGATATTGTACTCTATGGTAATACAACCTCCCTATGAAGAATTTTTATCCATTTGAAGTCTATAGCCAAGGCTGGAAGCCAGGCAGATAATGAACAGAGTCTCTCCACCTGGGCTTCCCTGTGTTCTGAAAGCTTCTGACTTATTTTTGTAAACTGGATCCAGTCTTATGCAGAATAATTTATATTTCCACATTAGAATAAGAAAGGCAAAAAGAAATAGGCCTAATCTCCATCAGAAGACACAATGGTAGTTAATTCATTAAACTGGGCATTCTACTGCTCTGGTTTATGTAGTCAGAGAGCAATGATTTGTTAAGATAAGACTTTGGCTGTAACTTCACAACAAGTATGGGTTATAATCAGCTTAGAAACTGTTCTGTTCCCTCTACAATGATGACAAATGAATCACTTTGAATTTTAAAGGAGAGGATATTTTCTAGAGGATTTTTGGATATGGTTTTTTGCTTACTCTATATCAAAACAGCCTGGCAATGACTCAGGAACTATTAATAGTATCTACAAATGATATTTTGTATAATATAATGCCTTTGGGTTACTCTAAACTTCTCTCTTTAGCTCCAAGAGCAATAATGATGATTTATCATTGTACAACCATGCAATCACACAGGGTCCATGCTCAGAAGAGCCTGTGCTGAGTTTATTGTTTAGTCTTAAAATTATTAATAATTTTGGCTGGGTGTAATGGCTCACATCTATACTCTTAGCACTCTGGGAGACTAAGGCAGGAGGATCCCTTGACCTCAAGAGGCAACCAAGTGAGACTCTGTATCAAAGGAAAAAAATGTGTTGGCTCGGCGCCTGTGGCTCAATCGGCTAAGGTGCCAGCCACATACACTAAAGGTGGTGGGTTCGAATCCCTAGCCCGGGCCCGCCAAACAACAATGATGGCTGCAACCAAAAAATGACTGGGCGTTGTGGCGGGCGCCTGTGGTCCTAGCTACTTGGGAGGTGAAGGCAGGAGACTAGCTTGAGCCCAGGAGTTGGAGGTTGCTATGAGCTGTGATGCCATGGCACTCTACCCAGGGGGATAGCTTGAGGCTCCATCTCAAAAAAAAAAGAAAAAAATGTGTTAATAATTTTGAACAAGGGGCTTTGTATTTTCATTTTTCACTGGACCCTGCAAATTATGTTGCTGGTTTTGATGATCACATTTGAATTTAGATAACAACTTGCTTATAGATCATTGATTACGGCCTAGTATTTTATAACTTCACAGCTGTGAAATCACTGATTGGAGTTAGAAGGAAAAGAAAAACCAACAACTTAAAAAGGCTATGTGGCTTATGTAACTTAGGCACTCTAGAGATACATTCTTATTTAGCCTTAGTCAGTCTCCAAAGCAGTATTATTATCCACATTTGGATGATGAGAAAAATAAGGCTCAGAAAGATTAAGTAACTGGGACATATAACCCAAAAGACAAGATCACAAATTATGTGAACTGATTATAAAGGTGTTCAAAATATAAATACAAATAATACTATAAGCTATTAGAACACAGAAATTTAACGGTTCTTATGAGGAAATCAATTGTAATCATAGATGTGTATTAACTGTTTAACAATTTAGACTCAAATAATGAGATAATCTTCTCCCTCACAACTGACAAAACATTCTTGCATAGTTTATATTTTTATCAGAGTGATGGTATATTATTTATAAGATGTTCAAAATATAAATATAAATAATCTTGGAGAAAGATTATTTCTAGAAGGCATCCTTCTATAATTTGTTTTTTCCTAAAACCAACTAGTAGAACAAAGAAAATCAAAGACAGGGAAAGAAATTCTCTTGCTAATAAAACTAGAAAATAACCATGGCCTCACACAATTACCTTTGTACCAAGCTGAAGGAGAAAGCCTAACAACAGCACTCATTTCCTCCACCTGGTGGAGGGCACAGACTTCAAACCGTCTCAGAGGGATGTTACTAAACATCCTTACCTTGAAGTGACAAAGGCTATGGGTATGGCTGGGCCAGTGGAAAAAACGGGGATATTTCCACGCTGAAAAGGACTGAGGGTATCACGTATTCAAAAGCAACTCCTGAAATGAAACTACCAGCTATCTCCATTCACTGTCAACTCTCCTTAAGTACCTATAAAAACAACCAAATAGAGCAGCAGTTCTCAACCTGTGGGTCACGATACCTTTGTAACAATGAAAATACATCCTGCATATCAGATATTTACATTATGATCCATAACAGTAGCAAAATTACAGTTATGAAGTATCAATTGCTATTATGAAGTAGCAATAATTTTAAGGTTGGGGGTCATGATGACATGAGGAGCTATATTAAAGGGTTGCGGCATTAGGAGGCATTAGGAAGGTTGTGAACCACTGAAATAGAGCCTCTGCATCACCAGAATTTCAGCTTAAGTTCTATGTATCATTTACAGACTGCCCGGGAAAAGAGAGATGATGAGAAGAACTCACAATATTTGTGGGTAAATAATACGAGTAGAGGATGTCCATCAGGCTCTATTTAAATATAAATTATATGTAGAAAAAAATATACCCCATAACAGAAGTAATGCCATGAGTAATGATGCATAAAATAAAAACACAAAAAGAGAAAAGAAAGCAAAAAAATCTCATCAAGTGTCAGAAGAGTATATATTTGTGAAAGAAAAATTACTACAGGAGATAGAATATTTCAAACACAAAACATTTAGTCATATTCTTAAAGAAAAAATAGAACATGAGATTAAAAAGGAAATGAGTAAAATTTAAGCCAAGATAAGAGGGAGATCATAGAAATAAAAGCCATATTAGAAAGAGCAAAACAAAAGCCAGGCATGGTGGCTTATACCTGTATTCCTAGAACTTCAAGAGGCCAAGCATGAGGATTGCTTGAGGCCAGGATCTGAGACCACCCTAAGCAAGAGGGAGGATCTTCTCTATAAAAAAAAAAAAAATAGAAAAGGCTTGCTCTTTCCCACACTTTGGTGGTGGTGGAGATCAAGAAACTCCCTGGGAGTTACAGGGCCCCTCCAAAAGCTTGGGGCACTCAAGTGCTCCAACTGAGGGGCTAGAGTTTCCCACGGCCACAAAAGAACATCACAGCAGCTGTCTCACTCACACCATCAACCAATAACTGGCAGAATACCAATATAGCTCTTCAAAGCATCTTCCAATTAAAGCAAACAGGGTTAAGCTAATTCACACTCATGAGTACCACCTGCATCACCAAGAGTAACCTGGGAGACCTAATTCAATATGCTCTCCCAGGAAGAGGTGAAGACAGGAGGTCAGAGGCAACCTGAGAGATTTATTAAACCTGTCAGAATAATGCATAAGCAACTCAGGACCAGTACACTTCTCCCTGACAATCAGGCACCAATCTTTTGGGTCTCAAAGATAAGCATATAAGTTAGTCCCAATGTCCTTGGCTCTTGATAGAGGCCAGATGAGATAGAACCAGAGGAAAAACTTCAGAAAATAAGAAAAACCAAAGTGAAAGGTCAGCCTGAGCAAGAGTAAGACCCCACCTCTAAAATTAGCCAGGCATTTTGGCAGGCATCTATAGTACCAGCTACTCAGGAAGGCTGAGGCAAAGGGGGATCACTTGAGCTCAAGAGTTTGAGGTTGCTGTGAGCTATGATGCCAAGGCACTATACTCAGGGTGACAAAGTGAGACTCTGTCTCCAAAAAAAAGTGTATATATATTTATTCCAAGTATCTTCTGTCTCCAGGAAAAACATCTAACCCACAAGGACTCATGTAGATTCAAGACAAAGAATGGAAAACAATATTCCATGCAAATGGAAACCAAAAGAAACCTGGTGTACTGATTGAAGCCATCTATGACAAACTCACAGTCAATATTGTACTGAATGGAGTAAAACTGAAAACTGTTCCACTTAGAACTGGAACCAGACAAAGATGTCTACTACCACTACTACTAATCAACATAGTGCTGGAAATTCTAGCCAATGCAATCGGGCAAGAGAAGGATATTAAGGGCATTCAAGTGGGGGCGGGGAGGTCAAACTCTCACTCTTTGCTGGTGATATGATCTTATACTTAGAAAATCCTAAAGACTCAACCACAAGACTCCTGGAAGTGATCAAGAAATACAGTAATATCTCAGGGTATAAAATCAGTGTCCACAAATCAGTAGCCTTTGTATGTACCTGTAACAGTCAAGTTGAGAAACAAATGAAGGACACGATACCCTGCACAGTAGCTTCAAAGAAAATGAAATAGTTGGGAATATGCCTATCAAAGGAGGTAAAGGACCTTGACAAAGAGAATTATGAAACCCTAAAAAAAAAATAATAGAAGATATTAATAAATGAAAAAATATACCATGCTCTTGGTTGGTCATAATCAACATTGTTAAAATGTCTATACTACCCAAAGCCATCTACAGACTTATGAATCCTCATTAAGATACCAACATTATACAACTATAATGTACATTTCAGCTATACATTGAAAGAATAGTTCTTTGTTTTGTATGGAACCAGAAAAAAACTCCATATACCCAGGGCAATTCTTAATAATAAAAACAAAGCCAGAGGCATCAGACTTCAGGTTATACTACAAGTCCATAGTGATTAGAACAGCACAGTACTGGCACAAAAATAGAATTTGACATAGACATATGAAACAGAATGGAAAACCTAGAGATAAAACCAGTCTCTTATTGCCATCTGATCTTTGATAAACCAAACAAAAGCATATACTAGGGAAAAGAATTCCTATTCAATAAATGGTGCCAGGAGAACTGGATAACCACATGTCAAAGACTGAAACTGGACCCACACCTTTCATCTTTTTTCAAAAGTAAAAGGAATACTTTTATACTGTTTACACGTACAAAAATTGACTCAAGATGGATAAAAGATTTAAATCTAAGACATGAAATGATAAAAATCCTAGAAGAAAGTGTGGGAAAAACTCTTGATTATGTTGAACTGGGGAAAGATTTTATGAAAAAGATTTCATTGACAATCCCAATGACAACAAAAATAAACAAATGTGACTTAATTAAGCTGAAAAGCTTCTGCTCAGCTAAGGCCACAACAATTAAAGCAAATAGACAACCTTCAGAATGGGAAGATATTTACATGCTATGGATCTGACAAAGTCTTGATAATTAGAAACTACAGAGAACTCAAATTAATCAATAAAAAAAAAGAGCAAACAATCCTATCTATTACTGGGCAAGAAATATGAATAGAACCTTCTCTGAAGAATACAGATGAACAGTCAACAAATATGAAAAATGCTCATTGTCCCTAATCATCATAGAAATGCAAATCAAAATCATTCTGAGATGTCACCTAATACCAGTGAGAATAGCCCACATCACAAAGTCCAAAATCTGCAGATGCTGCAGCAGATATCAAGAAAGAGGAATACTTTTACACTGTTGGTGGGACTGTAAAGTAATATAGCCTCTTTGGAAAGAAGTATGGAGAACCCTCAGAGAACTCAAATTAGACATCCCATTTGATCCTGTAATCCCATTACTAGGCATCTACCCAGAAGAAAAAAAATCAATTTATCATAAGGACATTTGCACTAGACTGTTTATTGGAGCTCAAATTACAATTGCCAAGACATGGAAATAACCCAAGTACCCATCAGCTCACCAACTCATGAATGGTTTAATAAATTGTTTTATATATATATATAGTATTCCTTAGTATACACACACACACACACACACACACATATATATATACTGCAATATATACATATTCCATAGTATATATGGAATACTGTTAAGACATTAAAAAGATGGAGGCTTTACATCTTTTGTATTAACATGGATGGAGTTGAAACACATTCTTCTTAGTAAATGGGAAAGCAAATATCCAGTGTATTCAATATTAATATGAGGCCAGTAGACAAACTACTATATGCCTACACAAGAGAAAAATTTAATTTAAGTTGAGGGAGGGAAGAGGGAGAGAGATTGGTGTGCTCCTGCTGAACTGGCACAATGTAAGGGTAATGTCCTGGATGTGAGACACAACTACAACAAGGACTTTACCTAACAAATGCAAATATTGTAACCTAATCGTTTGTCCCTCATATTAATCCAAAATTTAAAAATAAACTAGAAAGCTGGCATAGTCATACTCATATTAGATGACATTGATTTCACATCAACAAACATCAAAAATAAAAGATGATTACTATATACTGGTGAAGGGAACAATTCAACAAGAAAACAATTTTAAATATTTATACACCTAACACAAGAGCACCCAGATACATAAACAAAATTCTATTTGATTTAAACAAAATAATAAACAGCAGAACCATAATTACCAGGGAATTCAACATTTCACTGACAGAACAGGACAGATCATCCAAACAGAAACCAAGCAAAGAAATAAGAGACTTATAGAGAACTTTAGAACAAATGGGTCTAACAGATATTTATAGGACATTCTACCCCCAAACTACCGACTATACATTCTTCTCATCAGCTCATGGAACAATCTCTAAGATTGATCACATCCTAGGCCATAAGACACATCTCAACAAATTTAAAAAAAAATAGAAATTATACTATGCATCTTCTAAGACCACAGTGGAATAAAATTAGAAATCAATTCCTGGGCAGTGCCTGTGGCTCAAAAGGGTAGGGCGCCGGCCCCATATACCGGTGGAGGGTTCAAACCCAGCCCCGGCCAAAATAAATAAATAAATAAATAAAAATAAAATAAAATTAGAAATCAATTCCAACAGAAATACTTATCCCTACAAAAGTCATGGAAATTAAACAACCTATTCCTGAATGATAGCTGGGTCAATGAAGAGATAAAATATAGAAATCAAAGATTCTTTGAACTAAAAGATAATGGGAACACAAATTATCAAAATCTGTGGGATTTAGCAAAAGCAGTCCTCAATGGAAAACTCATAGCCTAAACGCCCACATCCAAAAGACAAAAAGATCACAAATCAACAATCCAATGAATTGTGTCAAGGAAATGGAAAAGGAAGAGCAAGCCAATCTCAAACCCTGCAGAGGAAAAGAAATAAACAAGGTCAGAGCAGAACTAAATGAAATCAAGAACAACATTAATTTCCAGATTAATGAAGTAAAAAGTTGGTTCTTTGAAAAGATAAAATTGGGAAATATTTATCTAGAATAAAAACAAACAGGAGAGAAAGCACTTTAATAAGTTCAAATAAAAATAAAAAGGAAATTACAACTAATATCAAGTATATACAAAATATTGTCTTAGGATACTATAAAAATTTCTGTGCTCACAAACTTGAAATCATGGAGGAAATGGACAAATTTTAAGAAACATACAATCTTCCTATGCTTAATCAGAAAGATACAGAACTCCTTAACAGCCAAATATCAAACACCAAAATTAAAGCAGCAATAAAAAACTTCTAACAAAAATAGTCCCAAACCAGTTTTCACACTCAAATTTTACCAAACCTACAAAGAAGAGCTTGTATCTATACTGCAGAAATTATTTCTTAACATTGAAAAGGAAGGAATACTCCTAACTCATTCTACAAAGCTAATATCACCTTGACACCAAAGCCAGGAAAAGACACAGCTAGAAAAGAAAACTATAGGCCAATATCCTTTATAAATATAGATACAGAGATTCTCAATAAAATCTTAGCAAACCAAATTCAGCTGCACATTGAAAAAATAATTCATCACAACCAAGTGGGCTTCATCCCAGAGATGCAAGAATTGTTCAACATATCCAAATCTATAAATGTAATCACGACATAAATAGATGAAAAGAATAAGCACTATGTGATTCTTTCAATAGATACAGAAAAAGCATTCAATAAAATTCAGCATCTTTAATGACAAGAACACTTAACAAAACAGGCATAGATGGGACTTACCTCAAAATTATACAGGCCATATACAACAAATCCTTAGACAACATCATATTGAATAGAGAAAAATTGAAAGCATTCCTGCTTAGAATTGGAACCACACAAGGTTGCCCACTATCTCCACTTCTGTTCAACATAATGCTGGAAAGCCCAGCCAGAGCAATCAAGCAAGAAAGGCAATCAAAAATATCCAAATGGAGAAAAAAGAAGTCAAACTATTCCTCGGTTCTGAAAAAATAGTTCATCAGAATCAAGTGGGCTTCATCCTAGAAATGCAAGAATTGTTCAACATATGTAAATCTATAAATGTAATCACCACATAATCTTGTATCTCCAAAGATTCAACCAAGAGACTCTTGAAATTGATAAATAAATTCAGTAAAATCTCAGGGTACAAAATAAATGTACATAAACCAGTAGCTTTCATATATGCTGACAACATAGAATCAAATAAAAGATGTAATATCTTTCTTAGTAGCAACAAAGAAAATATAATACCTAGGAATATATTTAACTAAGGAAGTGAAAAGATCTCTAGAAGGAAAACTGTGAAATACTGAAAAAAGAAATTGGAGAGGATGCAAACAGATGGAAAAACATGTCATGCTCATGGATCAGCAGAATTGACAGTGTTAAAATGGCTATGGTACCCAAAGTGATTTGCAGATTCAATATAATCACCATTGAAATACCATTGCTATTTTTCACAGATCTAGAAAAAATTGTTATATGCTTATATGGAACTAGAAAAGATCCTGAGTTGCCAAAGCAACCTTAAATAAAAAGAACAAAGTGGTGGGCTTCACTTTACCAGACTTCCAGCTATACTACAAGGCTATAGAAATCAAAACAGCATAGTACTGGAACAAAAACAGAAATATATACCTGTGGGTCAGAACAGAGAACCCAGAGATGAAACCATTCTCATATTCCCACCTGATTTTTAACAAAACAGATAAAACCATATACCAGGGGAAGGAATCCCTATACAATAAGTGGTGCTGGGAAAACTGGGTAGCCACATGTCAGAGTCTGAAACAGAATCCACACCTATCACCACTCACAAAAATTAATTCACAATGGATAAAAGACTTAAAAATAAGCCATCAAACCATAATAATTCTAGAAGAAAGTGTTGGGAAAATTCTTATAGATATCAATCTCAGGAAAGATTTTATGAAGAAAAAGCAATCACAGCAATGCAAAAATAAACAAGTGGGACCTGATCAAAGTAAAAAGTTTCTGCATAGTCAGGTGTCCTCAAACTACTGCCCATGGGCCACACGCAGCCTGCCTAGGGCATTTATCTAGCCTGCCGGGTGTTTTTGTGCTGCTGCCTGTCCTGCTTAGCGGCCGACTCATCCTGGGGCCCACAGTATGGCCCTCCAATGATCTGAAGGACAGTGAACTGGCCCCCTGTTTAAAAAGGTTGAGGAGCTCTGGTCTAGGATATAGTCAATACAATAAATAGCCCACAGAACGGGAAAAAATATTTGCATACTATATATCTGAGAAGGGGTCAATAACCAGGATCTACAAACAACTCAAGCAAATCAGCATGAAAACAATCAATCAACCCTATTAAAAAGTGGGCAACAGACATGAACAGGAACCTTTCAAAGGAGGATATAGTCTCTGGCCAACAAACACGTGAACAAATGCTCAACATCTCTAATCATTAGGTAAGTACAAATCAAAACCACAATGAGATATCACCTAACTCCAATGAGAATGGTTCTTATCACAAAGTCCCAAACAACTGTTGGTGTGAATATGGAGAGAAAGGAACACTCACACACTGTTGGTGAGACTGCACACTAGTACACCCTCTATGGAAAGTTGTATGGAGATACCTCAAAGAACATAAAGTAGACCTACCATTTGATCAGGCAATGCCACTGCTGGGTATATACCTAAAAGAAAAAAGGTTATTTTATAAAAAAGGACACCTGCACTCAAATGTTTATAATGGCACAATTCAAAATTGCAAAGACATGGAAACAACCAAAGTGACCACCAACACATGATTAGATTAACAAAATATGGTTTGTGTATAACATGAAGTAGTATTCAGCCATGAAAAATAATGATCTAGTATCTTTTGTGACACCTGGATGAAACCATTCTTCTAAGTGAAACATCACAAGAATGGAGAAACAAATACATGTACTCAATACCAAATTGAAACTAATTAATGAACACTTAAATGCACATATGTAAGTAATTCTCAATGAACGTTAAGCTGGGGGGAGGGAAGAGGAATGGACGGGTAAAGTCATACCTATTGAGTACAGTGCACAATATGTGGGTGAAGGCACACTTATAACTTTGTCTCAGTCTTTACAAAAACAAAATATTTCAGGATATTAGGGGTAATATTTTGTTTTTATGGAAACAAAACATGTTACCCCTAATGTTCTGAAATAAACAAATATTTAAAAAATGAAAAATGAGGCAGACACACACCTTTAGTTCCAGATATTTAGGACGCTGAGGCAGGAGGATTATTTGAGCCTAGGAGTTGAGGTTGCAGTGAGCTATGCTGATGCCACTGCATGCTAGCCTGGGCAATAGAGTGAAACTCTTTCTCAAAAAGAAAAAAAAAAAAAGAAAAATATCAAAATAAAGTACTGACACAGCAGAAAATAATTGTGGCATGGTTCAGAAAGACCAAGTGTAATAAAAAAGGAATTTTTATGTTCAGTGCAAAAGAGAAAGGAGGAAAAAGCTATTAAAAGAAAGATATTAATTATAAAAGACAGGAGTCAATGCATATATGAACTGATGTTGCTTTGATAAAGAAAAAACAATCAGAGATATTATAGATGAGAACTTCCTTGAAATTAAGAAAAGTATCTTGGGAGGCCAGGCATGGTAGCTCATGCCTATAATCCTAACACTGAGAGGCCAAGGCAAGAGGATTGCTTGAGGATCGCAGGAGTCTGAGACCAGCCTGAACAAAAAGTCTTTAAAAAAAAAAAAAAAGTATCTCTGAATTTAAGAACTGAAAAAATGCACCATTGATCAGAAAAAAAAACCCAAAAAACCATGGGTAATACTGAAGTCACATTTAACTTCCACAATTATAAGTGGTACTCATGTGACTTATATTTATCATTTGTTATCAGTATATATTGAGTATTAGAATTTTAATACAGGCTTCTTTTTTTTTTTGAGGGGGGGGGACAGAGTCTCCTTTTGTTGCCCCCAGTCAAGTGCTGTGACATTGTAGCTCACAGCAACCTTAAATTCTTGGGCTTAAGAGATCCTCTTGACTCAACCTCCTGAGTAGCTGGGACGACAAGAGCCCACCACAAGGCTTGGCTGTTTTTTAGAGACGGGTCTCGCTCTAACTCAGGCTGGTCTCAAATTCTTGAGCTCAGGCAATCCACCTGCGTTGGCCTCCCAGCGTGCTAGGATTGCAGGTGTGAGCCACCACGCTGCAGGACTTTTCCTTCCTTAAAATGTGCATACTTTTTTTGGTGCCTTTTGTATTTTGGTAAAGTTACTAATAGAGAATCTTATTGTAATTCAGGTTAAAAAATATGCTACCAACTGAAAAGGGGAAAAGTAGGCTTACCTGTGACTTTCCACACCAGCAAGCTATAAAGGGGGAAAAAAACCCACAATGGAGCAAATCTTGGGTATTCAGGGGGAAGGGTTGTATCCCAAGAAATCTATGATGTCATTTACATATATAAACAAAAGAAAGAAAAGCTACATAATAAAAAAATAATGTGAAAGGGAGAAAGAAGAGAGAGAGCTAATGGAAATCGCTTCATCTTTCTTACAGAGGTTTCTCACATGGTTCTCAAGTTCTGAAATTGATAATTTGGTAAATAAAGATTTATTCCTGTTACTGAAAGTGAGGAAAGTAACTATTAGTAAAATTAAAAATGGACCCTACATCTTTTGAACTAGAATAGAAACTGAGCAAGGTAGAAAAGGTGACTATTGAAAACAAATTAAACAATAACAACAGTCCTGAGCCCTATCAGGACATGTGTTGGGTTTAGTGTTTTATACACAGGATCATACTCAATCCCCACCTATGAAATAAGTACCACTGAAATACATACTTTCAGAAGAGGAAATGGAGGCTTGAGGAAGGATACATAGGTCATGACTAGTGGAACTGAGATTCAATCTCAAGTTTCTCTGACTCCAGAAGCTATGCTATTAAATGCTACACCATACAGCCTCTTACCAGACTTTACCACACCTCTTTTAGTCTTTGTCAGATGAATTACTAGTTCTCAATACTTCTTTACATTAGAATAACATAGGAGAGTTTTTAATACCCTATCCCTAGACCCCACCTGAAGTTAAGTAAAGCACAATTTCTAAGTGTGAGGTCTGGGTGTGATTGTTTTTATTTTTAAATTTATTTTTAATTTTGGTGTTTTTTTTTAAGAAAGGCTTTTGCTCTGACACCCAGGCTGAATGGTAGTGGCACAATCATAGCTCACCGTAACCTCACACTTGTGGGCTCAAGTGATCCTCCTACCCCAGCCTCCCAGGCACATGCCCACAACATCTGGTTAATTTTTTTTGTTTGTTTGTTTGTTTTTTGGAGACAGAGCCTCAAGCTATCCCCCTGGGTAGAGTGCCATGGCATCACAGCTCATAGCAACCTCCAACTCCTGGGCTCAAGCGAGTCTCCTGTCTCAGCCTCCTAAGTAGCTGGGACTACAGGCACCCGCCACAACGCCCGGCCATT
>CAUYQV010022783.1:0-40537 GCA_963574575.1 Galagoides demidoff
CCCCCTGGGTAGAGTGCCATGGCATCACAGCTCATAGCAACCTCCAACTCCTGGGCTCAAGCGAGTCTCCTGCCTCCGCCTCCCAAGTAGCTGGGACCACAGGCGCCCGCCACAACGCCCAGCTATTTTTTGGTTGCAGCCTCATTGTTGTTTGGCAGGTCCGGGGCTGGATTCGAACCCGCCACCTTAGGTGTATGTGGCTGGTGCCTTAGCCACTTGAGCCACAAGCGCTGAGCCAGTAAACTGTCTTAAAACACACACACACACACACACCCCTTAAAATAGTTATTGACCACATAAAACTTCTCCCTTTATTTGGATAGGTATATTTAATACTAGTAATAGTTCTGACTGGTTTTCCATAGCTGCTCAGGATTATTTAAAATTACATTGTAGTTTATATTCTCAATTATATATTAAATATAACATTACATTATATATAGTATACTATAGTGAAGACTTCCCTCGTTTTCCTCCTCATCGTCTCTAAATACAGTAGTAATGTTCTACATTCACACAAACTCCCACCTTTTCGCTTGAAATGAGATTAGAATTACGTGAGTGGTCAAAACATTTTCTCTGTGGAATACTGGTGAACGGCTACTGGCCTTGAACCAGTTACTGACAAACTTTGCCAAGTGTCTCATCACTCCTTAAAGAGTAAAATTAGTTCTCATTTTCTTTCAATTTTTATGAAGTGAAGATCTTTGTCTCTGTCAGAATATTAGATTTTACAAAAAAAAAAATTGTCTTTTATAGATGTCCAAGGCCAAGCTTACGAAAAGCAATGAATGCTTGGAAAACAACCCTTGACTTTGAAGCATCTATTCTGAATTGCATAACAGGATTTCACTGATAATTGATTCAGAATGCCAGAATTCCTGGTTTTCAAAAACATGGCCTTGGTGTTCAGTAATTCTCTCTTTTAGAGTATTCTATTGTTTAGTCTGGCTTCTCTAGGGAAGAAAAAAAAATCTAATTTGTAACAGAACAAAAGAACAAAAGAAGCACCTTACATTGGCTGCTAATTCGTCTAAAAGACATGACTCTTACATCTGTATCTTTTTATGACATGGAATACAGAATATTTGACAAGGTCTGTCTCGAATTTTCTTCTGCAAATATGAACCAATAAAATACTGCACTATTCCTCCCTTTTAAGTCTGTACTAAGTTTGAATGCATTTGGTTGATTTTTTAGAGTTCAAGGCCTCTCTACCCATTCAAGTCACTATATAACTATTCTTAAAACCTTCCTGTTATCTATAATGTGAACTGCAGCTTTATTTTTTGTAACAGCTTTATTGAGGTGTCACTAACATAGAAAACTTGTGTATATATATAAAGTGTACAACTTAATGTTTTAATATACATGTACTCTGTGAAATCATCATGGAATTTAAGCTAATTAACTCATCCATTACTTCTAAATAGCTATGTTTGGGTTTGTAAAGGGTGAAAAGATTTAAGACCTATCTTCTCCAAACTTACATTACATGACACAATACTGTTAACTATCCTCATCATGGTATAAATTAAATCACCAGAAATTATTCATTTGTATAACTGAAACTCTGTACCTTTAACTGGCACTTTCTAATGAAGCAGATATATGCTAGAAGAAAGAGACAACATATTTGGATGTGCCTAAAATATAAAATGATTTGATTCGTGTTTGATAAGAGATGTAGCTATTAAGGCTAGATCAGCGGTTCTCAACCTGTGGGTCACGATCCCTTTTTAACAATGAAAGTACATTGCAGTATTAGGAAGGCTGCGAATCAATGAACTAAATACTAAAAATTATTTTTGCTTAACAACGCTAAATATTGTACAGTTTAATAAGCAGTCCATAATGCTTCCTGTATTACTTACATTTAATTAATATCATTCTTCTATTATTACAGCCTCATACTGAGATAAAAATTAGCATTTTCTTTAAACTGATGCCACTAAAAATATTAACTTAGTAATATTTATTTATTTTTTAATGAATCATAGCTGTGTACATTAACACTCTCATGGGGTAAAGTTTGTTGTTTCTATATACAATTTGAAATATTTCATCTAATTGGTTAGCATAGCCTTCATGTCATTTTCATAGTTGTTGTGTTAAGACATTTATAGTCTACATTTAGAAAGATTCACATGTATCCAGTAATATTTATTAAGTACTTACTGTATGCCAACAAGTATTATCCATATCCTATACATTATTTCATCTAACTTACAGAATGACATTTTGATTGAAATTATGTCCTCTTCCCATTTAGATGACAAAAATAAAATGTAAAAAGGGTTATATAAAAATTATACAGCAAGAGCTATAGAGATGGAACTCAAACAAGTATGTTAGATTCTAAAATTCCTGTTTATGGGCTATTTATCTCTAAGCTTTCACTTCGTGTAGCATGATTATTTACAATTTTAAATCAGAAACATTGCCTATGTCTCATAGCAAATGGTTTCTGAGACCTCTATTCCTCCTCGGGAGCTATCTGGCAATATCTAGACACATTTTTCATAGTCATGACTAGTGACCATTCTATTCATTAGAATCAGCCAATTAAAATATTTTCACTTTGAATTTGGGCACATTATGTAATATGAAACTATAAACCAGGCACTGTAGAGTAATTACCTAAAGAATATAACACAATTTCTTCACAATGTAGTCTTCATGAGAAATTTTAGTATTTGTAATTAAAGTGTCAGTCTGTTAATTTGCATGCTACTGGCATCTAGTGGGTAGAGGCCAGGACTGTTCTAAGCATCCTGCAGTATACCGGCAAAGACCCCCCAGAATTTTCAAATGTTAATAGTGCCTGGGTTGAGAAACCCTATTTGAGTATAACTATAAACATAAGATAATTATACAGTTAAACCAGCAGTTAAAGATTGAAACAAAACAATATTCCCTATGAATAGTGCCAATAAAAAGCCAATATATCAGTTATATATATTTTATATATATATATATCAGTTATATATATTTTTCCAATATATCAGTTTTCAACTTCTTCAGAGTTGATGTATTTAAAAGTTACACCATCCTTCATGAAATTAAGTTATGTCAACATCGGCACTCCTTGTGTTGGGGAAATTTTTATTTTAGCTCCAGAAACTCTGACAAACTTTCCTTTCCCTAAACAAGCAGGCAAGAATTCCAAACTAGTTTCTAGTACCATTGAGTCTTATCCCTTCCAACCTCTTCCATTTTGGATAACCACAGATTAGAGAGTTTTTGTTTTGTTTTATTTTAGATTCAACACTAACTATAAATGTGATTCTAAACCAAACTTACATATTTCATCTTTGTAACAAGTGTTCATTGCGTACTGTAGTAAATAGGGTAGTCCTTAAAAGAGTTGCATTAACAGATAAGCTGAGCCAGATGTCACTAATTTTATTCATCAATCCTAATCGCTAAAAAGAAACATTAATAAGAAGAAACCCACTGATCCAATTAAGTGCACAGACAAAATGAATCCACTTTAAGGACTAGAAAGTGTGCATAAATATTAAAATGAGTGAATCTTTTCAGTGTATTTAGCTAATGGAATCTCATCAACTCCCAGCATCAATGAAAGATTAATAAATTGCAGGGAGATAGGAAGACCAAATCTAATCTCTCTAATCATGTCTGAGGCACCAGAATTCACCTCCCACTGAGGACGAGAGAGCAGAAGGCTCCAAGGCACACAAGGACCTTGATGAGGAGATAAGCCTTATTCCTACGGTTAATTTGGTACAAATATTAAAAGGCCCTTGTCCTTGTCAATTCTCTAACCCCGGTATTACTGAGATTCTGGCCTTGCTCCCTATCTCTTTAGTTTCCTGTAGATTGAGCACCTGGCCAATGCCCAGAACACAGCTGTTCTGCTTTAATGAAATTTGCAAATTATGGAGCACACAGGGAGCTCAGAAGAAATCCACCTTTTTATTAAAGAAAACACTAATACAAGGGGAAGAGAAGACACTAGGATCTAATATCACGTCTATTAATTGGAAGATTTTATGTCACTTTAAATAAAAAGGTAATTATGAGATGGGGGATGCTGTAGGGATTTTGTAATAGAAACCCCAGAAGAAAAAGAGGCAAGGTAAAATTTTTGTTTTATCTCTCATTCTGTTTTTCCGTCTCTCGTATTATCAAAACCAAATAAATTCTTAGTAACTCTGGTAGCCAAGGATCCCAATCACAGCACAACATGCTACTTAAAACAAAGCATTTAACCTCATATGCTTCTGTTATTCTTTTCATCCAAAACAAAAATGAATTATCTTAAGGGTCCTAAGGAAACTACAGGATTGGTGTGAAGGTCAATTACGTTTATGAATGAAAACTGAATTAGGGAAGAACATAATGTGATTACGGTTTTTTCCTAAGCTGGATTAAAAAATCGCCAGGTGCCTACATTATCCCCTTTCATTGTCTTGCACAGGCAACAGCTTCTTGTGATATGTCAGCATACTCTTTTAGTCTTGTCGGTAATTTTCTTTCCCCTGAACAAAGACATATTTCTTTTATACAAAACAATTAGAATGTAATTCTCGGTGTATTTTGTAGAAAGCCCCAACTGCTCCACCATCCTCTAATTTATTTAAAAGCTATCACATCATGAGACTATTCATTAGAATCAGCTAGTTAAAATATTTTCACTTGGCGTTTGAGAACATTACCTAATTGGAAAATAGAAAGCAGAAACTGTAGTGTAATTGCCTAAAGAATACAAGACGATTTCTTCCAACGCTACCCCGCAATGTCATTTCCGTCAGCGATTTTATTATTTGTAATTAAAAGTGTACGTTTGTTATATCTCTATTTCTATATATTAAGTACTATTTTAGTAAATGGAGTTTAGCCTGCTAAACTCTGAATGAAGGAAACAACTAAATATTCCCCTGAAACCTTTTTATTTAAACTTTATGAGGGCAAATAAAATATGAGTGAAACAAATCAGAAACAATGAGAACATAGAAATGAAGTTGGAAGTCAGATAGAAATGAATATGCAATTGAGACCAAATTTAACGAACTCCAAATCATGCTTTTTCCCCATGCCTAGTACAGAGTCTCTTGCTGCTGGTGATTTTTTTTCCCCCTTAGAATAAGTGTTATTTTAAAAATAAGTATGTGAATGTATGTAGTGTGAGCAGACTATTTTCACCCCGCCCGCCTTCTCATAGACGGCACATCTTCTGCCAGAAGTAGCCGTTTGACCTTAGGAAAGTCTTCTACCCTCCCCAAACCTCATTTCTTTGCCTGCACGGTGGGGATAATAATAGCACCAGAGCCGCAGAAGTGTTCTGACGATTGCATTTTACTTAGAATGCTACTTGTCATTTAGCAACTGCATGATAAATGTTACCTGCCTCGTCATTATCCTAATTATTTTTCCCATCTCTTAGTAGTCAGGATTTAAAATATATTTTAAGTTTATCTTAATGGAGGAATTCTTATCTAGCCACTCACTTGCTAGGATGAGTGACTAAAACACAAGACGGTGTTTTCTTCTTTTCTTGAGGAATTTTGTGCTTGTTACCCCAATCTGAAGTTAATGTCCAACCACACTATTTAACTTTCTTGCTATGAACCTCATGAAAAAAATAACATACTAAACTTTTCAAAACCATTTCCACTGTTACAAGACAATGTCAAACTAAGAGAAAAATAATACATATATATTTTTTTCTCTAATGATAGTACTTAATGTAATCCATAATTTTGGTGACCAGAAATTTTTGACAATGGGATATGTCCAGCGCCCCTGCAATCAAACTGCAATGTGACTGCCGTATTGAATGTACCAAGGACAGGCTAAAAGGACTGAAATTGTATAAGATCTGATAGGTGAACCAGACACAACACATGCACAGTTATGCCCATACAGGGCACTGCCACAGCTGAGAATAAATTCTAGGTGAGAAATTCAGACCAAATTAGATAGGGGAAATCTCTTGCCTTTGGTCTAAGACTGCTCGACTGTGTAAGGAATTTAGCATCTCCATATCAATCTGGACTGCTGAATTCACTAAGAAGGATCAAAAAGTATTGGAGCTGACTAATGAGGTACAGTGGAAGATGGATAACAAGGCTCCTGGGGAAAGAGTGATACTGTCAGTGAGGCACGCACAGTTTGGTTCTGAAGGGTTTGTGTCAACTGGTTTTAGAACAAAGAGTTGCCTGGTGATTTTAAGACAGGAAGATCAGATCCATTGAAGCACAGTGCATAGAAGTCGGCTGTAATCAAGAACAGCAACCCCCTTAGTTTAAACACCAGGTACTTCTTCAGAGGGAAAGAAAAAACAAAACAACTAGACACAACTCAGAAATGGAACTACAAATTGTTACTCAGAGTCAGAGTACATAGAGGTATGAACACATGAACGGCATTTCTAAGGCACCATGTCTATCTCTGGTTACACATGTGCATATATGTATATATAGCAGCAAGCACACACATGCTTTGTATACAGGGATAGGCACAGCTATATTTTAAAGGAAAAAGAGGCACATTGATATTCTTAGTTTTCAGGATGCTTCCAACATAAGACATTTGTGCAGATTCTAATGTGCTTCTTACAGTATTGACACAATAGATTTATGTTAAGTTCTAGTTATTGCATGGCTCAGCAAATATCTTAATACAGACACAATTCCTTCTCTTCAAATAAATCATGTTTTTATTTTTACTCCTAGCTTAATATCTCACAAAACTTGAGATTTTTCAACTTGATAGAAACTCAAATTATTCTGACATGTATAAGGTAATCGAGACAAGTACTCTCAAGGTTTTTTAATGTCTTGAAGATTTTTGATCCGAAAAAATACAATAGAGGATGCTGAACAACCAGAGCCTGTCAGCTCTAGCTCCCCTGTATCTATCCTCCTCCTTGCTCCTTGGCAATCCTCCCTTAGGTATTTTGCGATGACCTTTAAATACTCTCCCTACCTCCAATTTCAGCTTACTTCTGTGTATTCTTCCTGCTGCTGCCACAGCATTCTGCCTGGCAAATCCTGCCCTAATTAAAAGTCTTCAGTTGTTCTCCATAAGAGCTGGTCTTTCTGACTGGCTTCCATCCATCTTCTGTCCTCCTCTCCTGCTCTCCGATCCCAGTAAGCCCAAGCCACTAATGAAAGACTTTTGACATTCTCAGAGGATGTAATGTGCACTCCTGCCTCCTGTGTCACTGGGTGTCTTGCTGGCAAGACTGCATCTCCTACCATGCCAGCTTGTTAGACATCTCCTTTCTTTGATAATTCAGTTCAGCATCAACTCTCCATGGGGTTGTCTTTGATTTTCCCTATTCTACCTCCCTTAGAATACAAACTCCTTCCCACTCTCCTATAGCTTTCTCTATGTACCACTATTATACCAAACATTACCTATGATAGCTAGCGTTATGAAATTAAAATACAGGAAAGCCTCTATATGTTGACCCCCAAGGAATTGCAATATACTGATTAACATACGGAGTTGGCCAACACAAGGAATTTGGCTACTGTACAGATATGCACTGTGGTGATGTCCAGTCTATGAAAATCAGGTCAATTGAAGGAGGTGGTCAATGTAGGGAGGTGGTCAGCTGTGGAGGTTGTACTGTATAATGTTCCCCAACGTATAACAGGCATTCAGTGAACGTAAATTATTAATATGTTTAGGTAATAAATGATAGAGCACATGAGTATATGAATTGGGACTCTCATGTTTGGGGTCATATTATCAAGACAGAAAAAATTTTTACTGAAGGGTTAGAATTAGTTGATTCTTTAATCAGCGTTCATTGTGCCACATCACACCTCACCAAGTACAAGTGGTGGAGCATTTCCCCTTTCCCCTCCACCCACAGGGATACGGGGGTGGGAGGTACACATAGCATCTGAATTGCAGGAGTTTAATCACCCTGGTCTTGGTTTTAGATTCACTTCAGGTTCTGTAATAAACCCCCCCCCCCCACATTAATGGAGATGCTTTGAAGAGCCTGGTATAAATACTGGGGCCCAATTTTCCCAGAAGACCTTTCATTCACTGACTATATCAAAGAAGCTTTTTACTACCTCCCAATTTGTGTGCCTAATTTCCTAATCACTTCATTTCTCCCTATATTCATCCAACAAACATGTACTGAGCAACTATTATGTTTCAGGCACTACTCTAAGCTCTAGAACAAAAGCAGACAATTTTTTTCTTAAAGAACCAGGAGGTTAATAGTGTAGGTTATAAGTGACTTTGCAAGAGTAGCACACAGTTCCCATAGACAACACTTAAAAAACTCAGGTGTGACCGTGTTCCAATGAAACTATAATGCTAGAAATTAATATTAATTAAATATAATATATTTAAGAAAATAAGTGGTGATCCATAGTTTGCAGATTCCTTTGCCAAAACTCCAGAGCCCATCAAGACAGACAGGCCTCCTCACATTCTGGTGGAGGAGAAACACAGTGAACAAATAAATGACTAGGACCACATAGGAGTCTAATAGGTACTTTTTAAGGAAAAAAATTTGGAATGTCATAGATATTGACTAGGTGGCTACTTTATGTAAGGTTGTCAGGAATATTCTCTCTGAAGAGCTGGATTTTAAACTGATATTTGAAAGACAAAGAACTCGCCATGGACAGATTAATATGAAGCACTTGTATGAAATGACAGATTCTAAAGCTACTGACAGCTAGGAAACACCTAGATGTGAGCATGATGGCATTATAAACTAATTTGAGATTTCAAGGATAAAATAGCCAAACAGATACACATGGTAAAAAGGATATGGTGCCAGGCTCAAAAAAGTTTGGGTATTTTTACTGTGATGAACATATCCTCGAAAGAAGAAGGTCTATAAACATTCAAAAATCATTCAATAATAATCACTGATTAGGCTCTCCATATGTAGTGTCAGGTAAACTGTGATCACTGCTTTCAAGTTACTCTGAGTCTGAGGGAAAAGACATAGAAATACATCAAAGTATCTGAACCAAATTTTGGTTTAATTCCCAGACTCTACTAAATACCACATGCCCATAGGAAGCTAACCAAATATTTTGAGGGACAGGGTGAAGGTGGTGGTCACAAAAGACCAACTAGAAGAGGCAATACACAGTTTTAAAGAAAGAAAAGAGGGTGTCACCTGTGGCTCAGTAAGTAGGACACTAGCCCCGTATACCGAGGGTGGTGGGTTTGAACCCAGCCCAGGCCAAACCGCACAACAACAACAAAAACAAATAGCTGGGCATTGTGGCACGCACCCGTAGTCCCTGTTACTCAGGATGTTGAGGCAAGAGAATCACCTAAGCCCAAGAGCTGGAGGTTGTTGTGAGCCATGATGCTACAGTACTCTATAGTGGGTGACAAAGTGAGACTCTGTCTCGAAATAAAAAAAAAAAAAAAAAGAAGAAAGAAAAGAGAGATGGTAGAAGGACCACATGACTGATATAGTGAACTCTGTTTAGGGCCCATAGTCAAAGACAGACATACCACATTCCAGGAGTTTAACATTGTCTAAAATGCTTTAATAGAAGGAGAATGTGGGACAATGGCAGAAATAAGATTAGAGAGGTACCATTATAATTATCCAGAATTACTAAAAATAAAAATCAGTTTATTTGGAGAATTATAGAAAGCCACCTAAGCCAAAGTGTGAAATAATCCTATTTGCACTCAAGACTTTGTTCTGGGCTTGGCGCCTATAGCTCAAGTGGCTAAGGTGCCAGCCACATACACCAAGCCCGGCCACCAAACAACAATGATGGCTGCAACCAAAAAATGGCCAGGCATTGTGGCGGGCGCCTGTGGTCCCAGCTACTTGGGAGGTGGAGGCAGGAGACTCGCTTGGGCCCCGGAGTTGGAGGTTGCTGTGAGCTGTGATGCCACAGCACTCTACCCAGGGGGACAGCTTGAGGCTCTGTCTCAAAAAAAAAAAAAAGACTTCATTCTGTAGCCAGTGAGGAACAAGACTGGTGTGACCTGCAAGCAAGATGTGAACAGGGAGCACGAGCATGGAGAGAAAGCTGGTGCAGTCAGACGCTGAGCAGTAACCCGGCTAAACCAAAGGAGAAGGGTGAACACAGAGAACAGAAAGAGACCGAAGAGGTCGGGGAGAACTAATCTCCAGGACATGGTGACAAGTGGTAAAAAGGGGGGAAAGAGGGAGTCTGCTTTCCCAGCCTGGGTGTCTGCACAGTAGTTATTACAGAGATAAGAATGTGGGAAAGAGGTATTGTTTGGAAACAACAATGATGAGATCACTATTGAACACTATGTAAGATGTTCATTAAACAGTGTTATTCAAAAGACAATTCGATTAATGATTGTGACCGTGTATTAGCCATGAAGTCTGTATGGAAGGAATGAACTTGGGAGCCATTGTTTCAGTGGCACTTGAAACTATAGGTTTGGATAAAATTGTCATTGAATGACACCTTACGCTGTATGGGTCTTTAGGTACTGAAGAACAAAGACTTCTCAGAGAGAAGTTGCTGAAGAGATGTAATATAAATGTAGTTCTCAGGAACAACATCATTTCCCATAAAAGTAATCAGTGAGTAATATGCTTTAATGATTTCACTTAACAAAAATGCCAGAAGGTCCCTTTTAAAGATGATTTTTCACATCAGCATTAAATAAATATAGAGATTATAAATTCCATGTATTTATTCAAAAGACAGTCTATCAAGAAAAGATATTGAAACCAATAAAACCCATTATCTTCTAATGCATTTCTTGAATTTTGCCTTTTTCAAAATAGTTACTGACTTAAATCAAGCACCCAGGGATACAATTCCTGCAACTCTTATAAGTAGAGCACTTTGGCTAATGTTTGCCGTGCACTTGGAGAATCATCAGCAATTGCCTGCTGCCTCTGTTAGAATCATGAGCTCATCTATTGTGGCTTTATACCCACACAGGCTCAGGAGACAGAGGCTCGAAGATCGCAGGGCCTTCTCAGGCCCTAAAGTTCTACCACAGGAGTTGGATATGTATTTTAAGGTCATTTCAAATTGCTGAGCATCCTCCCCTCACTGCCCCTCCATGACTGTCTTCTGCAGTTCCCATACAGCATTGACCTCAGCAATGACAGACACCTGCGTCAGAACCCTGAACGCACGCCTGCCAGCCACGGCCATCCATCAGAAGGCAAGACTGATATGCTCTAAGTACTTTACAAAGGACCAAATTTTTATTCCCAAAGAGGAAATTAAAAAAGGCTTTACAGTAAAATGTAATACCAAAACATGTATTTCATAAAACATAAAATCAGGTGTACCTTAGGAAGCAATAATCAATTTAAATTTAAAATCTAAATTTAATAGTTTGCATTGTCTGATGGGAACATTGATAGTATATTGAAATGAAGTTGCCCATTCTTCCCACAATGCATTCACCCTTGTATTAATCTTACTTTGTGTCTAAAAGAAGCCTTTACCTTCCTATCAGTTTGTACTCCCTGTCAAACTGAGGGAAGCCAGGATCTTACGCGGTATTTCACTTTCTCTGCCCTTTCCAAATAAATCTGAAACAAAACCTTTTTATTTCCTGTTCTGATTCCTTTGAAATTCTTTTATATTTATTGTACTGAAGTATTTACCCATCCTTCATTTCTTCACGTTCACTTGCTCTTCCTCCAACAATTTGGGGTTAAAATCAAAAGACTGTACGTTTTATTATCCACACATTCTTTTGCATAGTTTCAAAATGTTTTAAGTTACATGTCCTTAAACAAAAGTCGTTTCTTAGGCAGGCAGTAGATGAATACATGAATCACTATAGGAACCAGATAATATTATTCTGTCCTCTGTTTACACTTAACTACATGTATAATCAATGACACAATTTATTTTAAAAGTGTTTAGTTATGACGGAATCCTTCTATACACTGCCAAAACTTCACATACTTATTTTTTGTGAGGACAAAAATAAAGGCTTTTACAAGTTTAGATAGATTCCAAATTCCGTTAAGTTTGGATTTACTGTTTCTCTGTATTAGTCTCAAAGAGGCTTTTCCTGAAGGCAAACCTGTTCTCTTGATTCCTCTGGCCCACCCAGTGATCTTTTCTCTGGATTGAAACCCATCTCAAGAGTTAATAGAAAATTCTCTATTTTTAAACTAAATCCAAACATTCAATCATTTTGTCCAGCTTTACATCTTTTATTAAACTTCGTAAGTCTTTCACAGATATTATTAGTGTTTTTAGAGCATAAAAATGTGCTCATTAAAATGCAAATTTCCCCAAAACCCAGGGACGTGGTTTGTTATGACCATTTCTACACAACTTCCTTCTTTCCCTTAGTTGAAATAAATGTTGTCAACATCAAATTATACGTGATCAAAGTGCACTTTTTACCTACCTGAAGATATTTTTGCGTGGAATTACTATCAATGAATAACTTGCTGAAAAGAGTTCTTCTACACATGAATAACATAATTTATACACACGGATGTTAGAAAAATGAAGATTAAATTGGAGATCTGAAATAGCATTCTAAATACTTTAATTCTGAGAATGTTTTCAACAAAGGTGCATTTCAAACTACCGTTTATATTGTGGATGAAGATTGATTTCCTTAAGTTTTTTACTTTTTTTTCTGACAAATGCTTTAATGCCATTTTCTAAGTAGTGCTGGCAGTTATAAGTTTTGAAATGTATAAGTCACAGTAAGATTCTGATTTTGTGGACACATGCTTGAAATGAAATGAAATTAGAATATTTGGCAATATTTTACACTGAAATCTAGAACTTACTATTTATACCAAACACAAATGTAGATACAGATATGCTAAATGTATAAATGTCATATTCTTGTATAAATTCCTGTCCCGGGTGATTCTTTATACATAAAATTATATAAGTAGATTAAATTAGTAGTAACCATACACGAACACAGCATGAGAATCTAAGGAAAAACCTATTTACATGTACCAACTATATGTTAAATACAGAATTTGAAGTTTTAAACCAAGTATGGCTTGGTTAGAATAGACTCTACGTACCAAAGTCCCCAAAGTCATTACTGTAATACAATAGAAGGTCTACATTAGGTATGGTCAAAGTCTTAAGGAGAAAGGTAATGGGTGGCATGTACCTTCTAATATGAATGCCAGTAAAATGTAACACGAGAGATAAAATTCAGAAGACAAATGGAAATCCAGAATGGGCAAACTGTAAGTTCCTATGTATTTATAAATATATTTCATTGCTAAATTGAAAATCAATAAGACACATAACATTCTTTATTTTAACTAACAAAAGCCTGCATTTTTTAAATTTCCTTTAAGTTCTTATTCTTTATTATATTAAAGGAAAATATTTCAATTAAGATGAGTTTAGTAGTGCTATAGCTATAGTAATGATATTATAGTATGATAAACGGTCTCTTACAATGCAAAAGTATTCTACTTTATTGACAATTAAAATGTTCTTTTTTCTTTTTTCCCCACTACTTACCAATCTAGGTTAAATACAATTTTTAAATTTGAATTTGGCCTCTAACCTAATGGTTACAGAGTACATGTTCATTTAGTTATTTTTCTCATAAATTAATTGCAGTGCAATTGTGTCAGTGAAAAGGGTAGTTAACATTTCACACTGTGGGTCATAAACTAATTATTTTGACTTTTATAAAACTAATGTGTCGGAAATAATAGTATTTCAATATATAAGATTTATGAATTTATATTACTTTGATCTGTTGACTTGAAACTGGGCAAATCTGTAGATTTAAAACTGACAGAATCTAAAATGAATGCATTATTCAACCTTCTGAGAAAGTAAGGACAAAAGGAACGGAAGATTGAGAATAAGAAAAAGGAAGTGACATTATTTTGTAGCACCAGAAAAAGCTGTTAGAGAAACATCTTAAGACTCGAGAAAAATTGTCTCACAATTTATTTTGGAGATAAAAATATATTAAATTTGATTTTTAAATATTTTAGAAAAAAAAACCCCTGAGAAACAGAGGAAGCCAGATTTGAACCAGTTAGCAATTTTATAAATGGAAAGCTGAGATGAAGATATATACATGAATAGTATTTGGGGAAGATTAAGTAGTAATATCAGAATATATTTAATGGCTATACTCATATGTATATGTATATGATTTAAATGGGTTAAAACATCAAAGTGGCTTGCTTTTCTTTCTCACTCAACCTACATCCCATTGTCTATTGTTGGTGGAACCCAGGTGTAGAAGAGGAGGAAGTCTCAGTAGTATGCTGTCATTCAATGCTTGGATCAAGACTGTTGGAGATCCATCCAGCTGGTTCCATTACCTGATCAGGGAGCAGGAAGAGACTTCCAGAAGGTCTAATGCCGGCAGATACAAGTTCAAAAGTCATACACATCACTTTTACCCATAAACCACGGAACAAAATCAACACATACTACCACTCTTCTGCAGGTAAGAAAGGGTGGGTAATCCTCCAAAAGGATTGTTCAGATTCAGCTGAGTAATGAAGTCCCTACTAAGCTTTACCATAACAAGAAATTATGATTAAAAATGTATTCATGAAATTATTCTTTTTAATTTCATTACAAACAGAACCTATAAATCAGAATACCTATAACTTTTCTTGTAATAATGATTTATGTAGAAGAATTCAAGAGGAACAACCTAATCAAAGGCAGAAAGTCAAAGATGTTTTCAGAATGACTGGTGAAATATGAGTCTATGGAGAAGACTATTCTTAATGGAGCAAAAAGTCTGTTTAGACTAGGAGAGGAGAAAAGTTGGCCACATTTTGAAATTCTAGAAAGGCAGAAAGAATATTAAACTATTGTGATTTTGCCATTTTGTGGCATAGAGCCTAATACATCATGTAGCTATTTCTAATATGTAAAATTTATTATAGTATTATATATAATTCATGATGATACATTAAGTCCCAGTTATTCAACTGCCTTATTTTCTTTTTCTTATATTTGATTTTTTCACTATTCTTTGTACTAGTTATAATTAAAATAGGGCTTTATATACATAAATTCAGATTTTTAGGATACTTAAAAATTTAGAAGTCGTTTTCAATTTATGAAGTTTATTTTTTTTAAAGAAAAGTAGAAACACTATATTTAATGGCCCATATGTAAAATATACTTAAATCTCCATGCATATAGGTAATTCTACTCATCCATAAGGATTCGATTTAAAATAGAAAAAAATGATACTTATTATTATTATTTTTTAGTACACTTTAACTTTAGTCAAATGTGTAAAATCGTAGAACTTTAAAATACACAATGTATTGCAAAAGAGGAGATTGCATTTTAATAATTTAAAGGCTGTCAAATAAATATGATTTTACATTGAAAATTTCAGGCTCAGTCAGCTCATTAATCAGCTACTAAACTTCATATCCACAAACTATGTATGAGACTGCAATATCTTTAACAAAACAACTATGAAAACAGCCTAGTCAATGTAACATAATTAATTAATTTGCATTTAAGTAAATCTAATTCTGTAGTTCATCACTTTTTGTTAAATGTTTATGAAAGCATTGATTTTTGAATTCAATGAAATGAATAAGAGGATATGTACATGTGCTCAATTTCATGCTAAGAATTTATAGTAGATGACAATATTCCCATTAGGCTGACTAATATCAAACTAATTTTTAAGTTTTCTTATGGTGATAAAATCATAGATAGATACAAAAAGACAGATTTGGTTTAATAGTTATTTAAGAGTGGTCTGGTCTCTTCAAATATGTTTTATTTTAATCCTCGTTACATTGTTGGAGGTATTATTATAAATATTATAATATTCTTATAAATGGCCAAACTTTGTTATGACAATTTTTCTAAATGACTGTTTCCAAATATTCCTTGAAATGCCACCATTTTCCTCTTATAACTTTAAAATTATAGGATTCTTGTGAGAATATTTTAGTAGTAGAATTTGATTTAAGTAAATAGGTTGTGATGGAAGCGAACTATCAGCAACTAGATACAAACACTGATTTAACAAACTACAATATATAAATAGTACTGTTCATTCAAATGATTACACATAACACATGGTCTTTTACAGTTATAGAGGACTATCATTCAGTTATACATCTGGACACTTGAGAAGATTATTTTTCTCAAATATTTTTTTAAATCCTTATTTTGAATTATATGTTAAATTAATGACAAATATTTGGGCCCTTTCCAGAATTATTTTAATTTTCAAACTGCTATAATTCCTCTAGAATTAAGTCTTATAAAAAATTGTTTTATTTACTCTTTTTAAAAATATGATAATTATCTTTGTATTTAGGGTAAAAAAACTGGTATTCAAGATAATTCCAAAAGGGGATTGTAATATCAAATTACCAAATATACTATACAGCAGAAGCTCCATAGTTGATCATATATATATATTAGGCCTAGTTCCTCAGGTTGACCAGTCTATTACAGTCCCTTGGGTGATCAATTTACATAGGTTCTAATATTTATGCAAAATTATTACATAAATCTTGTTCACATTTAAAAGACTAGGAGAGATAGGAAAGAGACCTGAACAGATCCTTCACTGAAAACAGACATGAAAAAATTCTCATAATTATCTCTAATTATCAGGGAAAGGCAACTAAAACCACTCTGAGATATCACCTAACCCCAGTAATATTAGCCCACATCACGAAGTCCCAAGACTACAGATCCTGGCACGAATGTGGAGAGAAGGAAAACTTTTACACTGCCTGTGGGATTGCAAAAAAAAAAAAATACAAGCTTTATAAAAAGAAGTATGGAGAATCCTCAAAGTGTTAAAAGTAAACCTTCCATTTGATCCCACAACCCCATTATTAGGCATCTACCAAGAATTAAAAAAAAAAATCATTTTATCCTAAAGATATTTGCATTGGAACTCCTCCTATCTAATACGCACAATGTAAGGGTATACGGCACACCCTCTGGGTGAAGGGCTCAAGTATAACTTGAACTTTACCTAATAAATGCAAGCATTATAACCTAATCATTTGTACTCTCACATTAATCTGAAATAAAATAAAATAAAAAGTAAACCTCAGTTAAGTGTGAAAAAAAAAGACTAGGGAAAATTATATATCAAAATCATTTTTAATTTGAGAATACAAAAACTTCAGACAATGAACAAATAAAATATAGAGGTTGATCAATTTTATCCATTTGCCCTTCTAAGATAAATGAGAAAATGTTGGTTAAATATGCCCCCAAAATACTGAAACCATTTTTTTCTTGTCTTTATTTATTTTTTAGCTTTGGGTGTATCTGAAAACTAAAGAAGGTCATGAATTAAATTATTCTGCAATTAAGAGATGTTCCCCAGATCACAAAAGCCCTGTGATTTATAAAAGATGAAGATTAAGGTGGAGTGGCACACTTAAGTACTGTTGGTAGGATTGCAAACTAGTACAGCCTTTTTGGAAAGAAATATGGAGAATTCTCAAAGAACTTAATGTAGATCTGTCATTTCATCCTTCAATCTCATTACTACGTATCTACCCAGGAGAAAAAAAAAATCATTTTTACCATAAAGACATTTGCACTTGAATGTTTATAGCAGTTCAATTCACAACTGCAAAGATGTGGAAACCACCCAAGTGCCCATCAAACCATAACTGGACTAATAAACTGTGTATATGTATACGATGGAACACTATTTGGGCATAATAAAGACAGAGACTTTGCATCTTTTGTGTTTCCCTGGACGGACTTGGAAAACCTTCTTCTAAGTAAAGTATCTCAAGAATGGAAGAAAAAGTATCCCAAGTACTTAGCACCAAACTGAAACGAGTAGATCAACAACTACAGGCCCACAAAAGACCAAAATGCAATTAAATTCAAGAAGTGGGTAAGGAGGGGGTTCAGTAAGTTCCTGCCTGTCAAGTACAGTGTAGGGAGTACATGGCACACTTCCTGGGTGAATGACTCATGTAGAACCTGAGTTCTACAAATGTAAATAACATAATCTAATCATGGTACCCCCATTCATATTAACTTGAAATTTTTTTAAAAGGTAAAGATTAAATAGAGGAGCCATTTTCAGTACAAAGAATACCACTCTCCCCCCCAAAAGTAGTTTCTTTGAAACATGAAGCCTTCCACCAGCTACCTGTGTGATCTCTCTGCGGAATTCTGCTCTATACTTAAAGTGGCCTAGTTATTGTCAGTGTATTTCCCCAGGATGGGTAATGATTACCAAGAAAGTACAGAAAAAACTGATCTTCACCAACCTAGAAGTATAAGAACGTGAAATGATCTCCAATCACACTGCAATCTAGGTGAATAGAAGATAACAAAGGCCCCAGTGTCCATGAAAACCTATGTGAAAGGTTTTCCTCCCAGCTTCCAGCTGCTAACATTTGCAAATAGCAGGTGGGAATAAATTAATTTTACATAAGACTGAAACAATATTAGTAAGGTCTATTTGGCACTACCTTATGATACCCCATAACTCAACTAGTGTATTTTTAAGTTAAAAATTGTATGTAACTTGATTTGATCTAATGGCAAATACTGACTAAATCTAAACGCTTCTACAGTGAGAGCCCCTTAATTTAAAAATATACTGTTCTCTTAGAACAAAATAATTTTTAAACCTTTAGTCTATTTAAAATCTTTCTCTTTCTAATAGCATTTAGAAATATCTTTTAAATGCCTCTTTATCTCTAGGGAGAAATCCAAGTAAGACTTTATCCATGAAGTCAAATGCCAGATGATTAAAAAATTCTCATCTCAAATTCCAAACATCCATTTTCTCTCCAGTTGTCAATCCCTTTTTAATTTGCTATGAACAGTACTGTCAGTCTGTTTTGGAAGCTATTCTAATTTAAGATTTCATTATCTCTCTTCTTCAAGCTTTGAATGGCCTGTCACTTGTTATACCCGTCATAAAAGCTAGCCAAGTACACTTCTGATTTCCAGCTATCAATTTATAGAGGCATTGAATTGTGCACACATCCCTTTTCATGTCTTTTCTCTGTGTTCCCTTTTTAATTTGCCTTTACCAACAAAGAAATGGGGAGTTTTTATTTTTATTCTCTATTAAATAGTAAGAAAATATAATAACTGGACTTTTTACAAATCCATGAAATAAAAGACTAAAAAATTCATAGATTATTTTCTTTATAACAACAATATACCTAATATATATGACAAACAAGTAAAAATGAAGGACAGCTTATAAGCGTGCATAATATTTGAGCTCCCTCTTAAGAAAGAGCAATGAGTTATAAATGCCAGCTCTGAGCATTACTTAGGGAAAACCGTGTGTGTGTGTGTGTGTGTGTGTGTTTAATAGACTTAGTGCATGACAGATAAAGTTCTGAGAGTTAGGTGATCTACATGCGGGAATTATCTTCATTGTATAAAAACAGTGGTTCAATACCAGGGTTAACCATGTATTCTGGCGCAGTGTTTAAGAACTTTTCTAATTTCTCAACTCATTGAACATCCTTTAAATAAGCCTCTTGTAAAGGCAGCAGGATTTCTGTTGGGTGTTTCTTACACACGGGGCCAAATTTGTAACAATGTGAGACTAACTATGTAGTGGAACACAGTGTAAGAGATATACACTGAACGCTAAGAATGATGCATTATTTTATGCCCTCATTTTGGCTGACTTACTGCATTAGCTGAGGCAGGCATGATGCATGTAGGATTTCACCCTCTCCTTTAGTAACCTCCCCTAAGCAACTCCAAAATTCCATCTGGGGCCACAGAAACAACTGGTAGTAAGTTTGCTCATAGAATAGAAATGTGTATCTGCTGTGTCAAAGGAACTACAGAAAAAAAGAACCCAACACTTTATCTATAAAAAAAAAGATTTCTTCCCCAAAGAGAGAGTCAGCTGGAAATATCTACAAGCACACCATCTACTCAGCCCTGCCCTAAGCCGCCCAGATGGGTAAGAACCATCATTTTCCTTCCTGTCCCCTCCCTGCTTCTGTCTGATGGAGGTACAGTTTACACAGCAGCTAGGGAAAGCCCAGCCCTTCCTTTGCTCCTGCTCCACTATAGGCCTCCATTAGCTCTAAACTAGAATAGGGGAAGAGTGAATACTGACTCAGAAACGGAGATTTCACTACTGCACAGGAATAGACTTTCTAATTTCTAAATGCAGTCTTTTTGAGACTGTTTTTATGACGAAGGTGACCCAGGCCATTTTATATTTAAAGACATCCTTATCCAGAGCTACTAACAAAAACTTCAAAAGGCAGACAAAGTTGGATTTTACAATAAACCACAAGCCATACTCATATAAAAAGATGTGTATGGAAAGCAAAATTAATTTAAATGTCATCAAAACCATTGGTTCCATTAATTAATACATTCTTGTTAATTATCTGGATTAGGGAATTACATCAGCTAATTAAAATATATACTTGTGGCTCATTTGGTGGCTCGTGCCTGTAATCCTAGCACTTTGGAAGGCTGAAGTGAGTGGATTGCCTAAGCTCAGAAGTTCAAGACTAGCCTGGGCAAGACCCATAGAGACTCCATCTCTATTAAAAATAGAAAACCTATCCAGGCATTGTACCAGGTGCCTGTGGTCCTAGCTATTCAAGAGGTTGAGGCAGGAGGATCACTTAAGGCCAAGAATCTGAGGTTGCTGTGAGCTATGATGCCACAGCACTCTAGCCTGGGCAATAGGGTAGAAAAGAAAATAAAAAGAAATATAGACTTGTGAGATGTTAATGTTACACGATTACATAAATATGGTAAATAATGGACAAAACCTGTTTAGTTTACTCCTCGCTGAATTTCTGAGCTCTTAAAGGTGAAGGGATACTATCAGTGTCCAAAGAAGTAGCTATAGTATACTCCCCAAATCTGTTTGACCAGAAAACCATTGCTCTACTTAAGAATCTTGATTTAATTTTATTACCTATCACAATTTAGAAAATGTGTCACGTTGTAGAAGAAACTGTCAGGAACATGGTAAGTGATACTGGAGGTGGATCTGACCATCTATATACTAACATGAAAGAGTTGGATGGACATTGCAATAGCAGCTATCTCAAGAGTTAACTGGCAACTTTATTTTCAATGACCTCTAGAGGGCTTTGTTTAATTGTAAGTATTATTATGGGTCAAAATATCCCTCGAGTTTCAATGATGGCACAGAGATGTTTCACCAGTTCGAACATGGAGAGAAGGGTCTAATGTGTGATCAGTTCTGAATATGCATAGAACAATATTATCTGTATAGATGAATAAAAGAATAATTGATTATTGTTTGACTATTATTGACTCTGCTGACTTCAGTGCCACTTTGGACACAAGGCCCTGGGAATGGTATCACATAATAAATCAGGTGATAATATTCTTCTACTATCTCTAAAAAACAAAAATCTCAATAGCTATCAAATGTCTACATTTTCAGAGCCTAGGTACCTAGTAAATAACTTCTAAAATTTCACATGAAAACAATCCACCTAATTTTTTTTTATGTGCCCCTACAATTGCAAATTGTTTTGCCAAATCTAGTCTATCTATTGAGGTTGGTGAGTATTAAGTCATCTTAAGAGCTGAATTATCTGAGATAAAGGACTGAAATCAAGATTCTGAATTAAAATAAAAAAAAAAACTTTGCAAATCCAAATTTAGCAGCCAAATATTTCTTTCTTTCTCTTTTTTTTTAGAGACAGTCTCACTTTGTCACCCTTGGTAGAGTGCCATAGCATCACAGCTCACAGCAACCTCCAACTCTTGGGCTTAGGCGCTCCTCTTGCCTCAGCCTCCCTAGTAACTGGGACTACAGGCACCCACTACAATGCTGGCTATTTTTTGTTCCAGTTTGGCAAGGGTCGGGTTTGAACCCACCTCCCTCGATATATGGGGCTGGTGCCCTACCCACTGAGCCACAGGTGCTGCCCAGCAGCCAACTATTTCTGAACCATAAAATGAAATACAAATTGTAAAACATCAACTTAATTTTCCAGAACTGTTCCACATTTATTCCTTAAAACTTGAGTTCAAGCCTATAGGAATTTTTCTGTGAAAATAAACTGGTCTTAGTATTCTTGGGCTGCCTGAGACAAACATTGCAAAAGTACTTCTCCCTTTTTTGAAGATGAAGGTGTCGGCCAGTTGGGTTTCTGGTGAGGGTTCTCTGGCTGCAAGGGCCACCTCTCACTTTGTCCCCACACATGTGGATGGAAAGAACGATCTCTGTTCTCTCCGCATAGATCCACCACACCTCTTGGGTTAGGGGCCTACCCTTTTGATCTGATTTAAGGGTGCCAACTTCTTAAAGTCCCTATCTATAAATACCACATTGCATTGGGGATTACAGCTTCAACACATAAATTTGAGGACACAGGATATAGTACAAAGCAGTTTACAAAATTTATAAAACTATTACTAATTGGTCCTTTTCTGTAATTCTAATTCTACATACTCAGAATGCTCTCTCTTTGGCACTGGGTTGATATGTGGTCAACACTGTCCTATCAAACAACGAACGCTACATTGCCATCTATGAATATAAATATATTACAGAATATTATTAAAGACAATGAAAGTGAAGCCAGCTTCACCTCAGAAATGGAATTGCTTGTCTATGTACCAAACTTATTAAATGTGATCTAATTACCCTAGTTTTAAATTTATATTTTGTACTGCAGGCTCATCCTCAATATCTTTTAATAATGTTTTTATCATGTCACTACTTCTAATGAAGAACAATATTAATTATTTAAGCTCATCCCTTTATTAGCTTTGTTACAGAATCAATGTACTGCTTAAGAATGCCCTTTCTTAACACTTAATCAGATTCCTGGTTCCATGATTCAGAATCAAGACTTTACAATTTAAATAGCCTTTTAAGAGAAGAAAATCTATACTGTTAATATTAGAAGTATAGCAATACTTTACTGACAGTTCTTTAAAGACCTTCACTTTTTTTATTCATTTAACACATAACACTATAGCATGGAATGAAGCATCCTGTAGAATTGAAATTATTATTATTGTTTTGTAAAAGAGGGAAGCAGGAGGAGGGAGGACCAAGAGGGAGGGCACCAGGCGGGATCTAACACACCCCCTGGGGGAGGGGCTCTTCTACAAATGGAACTTTAACCAGGAAGTGAGAACAATGTAACTTAAAAGTTGTACCCTCATATTGATTTGAATTAAAAATAAATAAATAAAATCGATAAATATAAAACTTAAGAATACACTACTACAGAAACATTTTTATTATTGTATCTTAATCCACATTCATATTTATGATAAATACTAGCATTAAAAACAATAACACAAAAAATACTAACAGGTCAGAAGGGTGAGGATTTATTTGTTGGCTGTTCAGCAGAACATTAGGTGCATAGGAAAATCTCACTTTGGTAAGATTTTTAAATCTTAAAAATTAAAAGATTTAAAAGATTTAAAAAGATTTAAAAAAAGATTTTTAAATCTTAAAAATTTTAAATCTTAAAAATCTTTAAAAATCTCACTTTTACCAAAGTGCTCATGGTGGGGGCTGTCTGAGGCAGCTGGTTGAAATCATGTCTTATCAGTCTAGTAATTTTAACAAGAATGCATCACCATCCTATAAAACTGACAATTGTCTAAAAGCCTGTTTTGATTTACAATTTGTTCACAATGAAACTATCTAATAAAACACTATATTCTTGGAATTATTTGATTATTGGTCATAAAAGTTAAATTCGATGTGATGTGGATTGGAGTAAGATGCTAATACTTTGAATTACTGGAAAAATCATTTCTTTGTATTCATCTTTCCTTTGATATTTTGGGATTTAAAAGAAGATGGAAGCATTTTCTATCTGACAGATTTCTCACATTAATTACCATAGGTAATTCTCATTACAATCCAATATAGCACATTCACCTCCTTTGCAGGGGAAGAAGTTGAATATGCAATCCAATGTTGGAGCCAGGGTTTGTGTGCATGTCTCTTAGGCTCTGAATTCTTGTAATGCATCAAACCTGAACCTCGGTAAAATGAAGGATTATTTCATTTTTAGTTCAAGATCACGCAGGTTTAGAATTCTAGCATTTGGAGGTTCAGACTATTTTTTTATTAATATAAAATGGTTAGAATCATTAGATGTTAATAATCTTCACTATCACAAATCACTAAAAAAGAGTCCAATTTAACAGTTCATTACCATATTAATCATTTGAGAAATTGAGGACATGGTAATAACTTAATAATGTGAAATGAACAGAAATGTGCATTTTTTAAAATATGCAGAAATACGCTATTGCATTATTTAGATTTCAAATTTTAACTTTGTAGATTTTTTATTTTTAATTTTCATATTCATGAAAAATAGAGATTCAAGCTGAAATTCTCTATGTAAATAAATAGTTAATCTTTTTAAATTTTCTAATTGTAAAAATACTTAATTGGAAGAGAACAGGTAAGCATTCTCTCCTTAGAATACTAAGGTATTTTCTGTGATCTAACAATTTTAATACTTATAGCTACTATAAAAGAGTTCTATTATATTTTGTAGTTGTTTATTTCTAATATGTGATGAATAAATCACATCGATCTCCTATAGAGCCTCCTTAGTAAAGTATCTTTATTCCTCAAAAGTTTTCCAGTTTCTTTCTTCAGCCTTTTTAGACACATAGATTTGACTCTTCCTTCCCAGTATTGGTGGCTTGTCTTCCTGACGTTGTAGTCTCCACTCTCCTCTCACGTTATAGAGTAGCCAGTGGAGTAGACATCCTTGTTTTGTTCTTGATTTAAAAGAACTAATAATATATTACTATGAATGATGCCTGCTTTAGTTTCCCAGTCAACAGTTTATGGAGAATTGGGCCAAGAGTTTCTGCAGGGAGTGATAATTTTGGTCAGATTTTATGATAAAACTGACTGGTTGACAGCTGTGCTAAGAGGACGACTTTTGCTCAGATTTTAAGTTAAAAATTATTGCAAGACTTTATTGGATGCTTTCATGTATTAAATGACATAGAAGATAGCATTATTATTAGCCATCTAATACACTGAATTACTAAGTCAGGTATGTTGTCATCATGTCTTTTTTTTAGTCCCATGTGGGTCACATCACAAACACTTTCTTCTAAATTTTTCATCATTATTCTGAGTGAGACTGGCTTGTAACTTGTAGAGAATTTATGAACTAGAAGAGAATATTTTAAAGTTATGGAGAAAGACATACAGAGAAAGTCTTAATAGTCCACTAAACTGCACTTTCATTTAATTCAATACTCTTTAAATACCTACTAATTTGACCGTAGCTCATTAGCTTCTTAAAGTGCTTTTATAACATGTACCTATAAGGATGACATTTGTGGGTCACTGTTTTGAGATAATTAGGTTACTTGGCCAGAATATCTTTGTCATAGAAAACTTTTGATAATTTAATATTAGAAGGAAGAAGGCAACTTTCAAACATACACTAGGTACTAGGATTACATAATTTTGATGGAAATACCTTCTTAGGTTCCAACAAAAGGCCATAACCTTGGTTTAAACCTCCACCATCCGGCTCTGTTCTTGCCCCTCGTATCCATATATCGTGCTCAACAAAGCATCCATTTTCTTCATAGAGATGAAAAAGACCATATAATACATTTTCTGAAAATATCCCACAACTTTTCCATCTAAGTTATGGACTAAATTCCCTCCCAAAATTCACATGTTGAAGCCCTCACCACCAGTGCAATGTTATCAGGAGATGTAGTTTGGGGAAGATAATTCAGTTAAGGGAAGGCCATGAGGGTGGAGCCCATGAAATGGGATTAGTGTTCTTATAAAGAAGAGGAAGAGAGAATGGAGGTCTGTCTGCACCTACACAGGAGGAGGTCATGTGACAATACAATGAGAAGGTGTGTAGGCATGCCAGGGAGAGTCCGCCCTGAGGTCCAGTCTGCCTTCACCTTGGTCTTAGACTTCTTAGCCTCCACAACTATAAGAAATGAATGTCTCTTAATCAAGCCACCCGTTCTATGGTATTTTGTTATAGCAGAATGAGCTGACACAATCTTAAAGTAAAAAAGTCTTTCCAAAGCTGTGCATGACACAACCTCTGTGTCTATGCCTGCTCCCCTCCACCTTGTCCACTTGTTCTGGTCACAATAGTCTCTCTGCTGATTATGAGCCCAGCTTACTCCTCCTCTCAGATCTCTGGGCTTTCTTTTCCTACTGCCCACAACCTCCTTACCCAGTGGTTTTATGGCTCTCACACTTACTATCTACACACTTCTAACAATGTTGCCTTTGTCAAAAGGTCTTCCTGTCTACCTGTTTATTTTTATTTGTTATAGTTCTTTTTTTTTTAATTTCAGGTGAACATAGGGTGCATATAATTAGGTTACATTGTTTGCATTGATTGGGTAAAGTCTGCGTTGCAGTTGAGGTGCACCATCAGGAAGTATACCGTGCACCTGTCTGCCTATTTGAAAATATCAACTCTTCTAAGCCAGGAGTATCTGTCATCACTTCCCTATTTTATTTTTATCTAATGAATTTATGATACTATCGTATCCCCAATCATTTAAATTATTCATTTATTTATGCTCCACTCCCCTCAACTAGGATGCAACCTCTAGGACTGAAGGGTTTCTTGTCCCTTTGTTCAGTGCTATGTCCCATTATCCAAAAAAGGACATGGCACACAGCAGGTGTTCAGTAAGTATTTCCCTAATGAAGGAAGGAATAGTGTACAAAAGGCAAAATAGATAAAACTTTAATGTTTTTCACTCCTGTGATATGTATTTATAAATCTATAAATACATTTGAAGGGAATCTTAAAATTAATAAAATTTCACCTGATTATGGGCTGCTTCTGAGGTAATTAAATGACAATATGTCTAAAATGCCTAATATTTTCTCTTCCATCTAACCATGCACCTTCCTAGATTTCTATTCCTATAAAAGTTATTAACGTCTTATAACAGACTATACAGCTACTACATTATAAAAGTGAAATTTTTCTGAACACATATAAATACAACACATATTATGTTGGTTTTGTAATAATAGCAATGCTTTGTTCATTTTGATTTTTGCACCTTTTATCAAAATAACACAAAGATAATTCAAGATATTGGTTAAATAACAATATGCTAAATATAGCTTAAAATTATTATATACTCACAGGAGGACTGAAATTAAAGAGTGAAATTATTAGTTTTCAGATAACAGATGATTTGAAAGAAACTCATGCCCTGGAAATTATGTGGTTATTTGATGTTACATATAATGATTAATATGAGTAGGGTTGATTAGCTAGGATGCAACTTGTTTAATTTATAACCAAAGTAGGTTTTTAAAACATTAACAAAAAAATTAGTATAAACTATAGTTACACACATTCTTTTTTTCTTATCATGTTTTTGTTTTTCAAAATATTAATTCTCTCCTTTTAAACTCTTTATTGTGGTAGTTGATATGTATTAACTTCAGTTATCCTGTGAGTAATTCTAAGGATAAGATTATACAGCGAAGTGAATGTCTTATCAGCATGCTGATAAGTTTCCCCTCTTAGAAAATGTCTTTGGTAAAGCAGGACTATAAACTGTATCATTCTGCAGAAATCTTTCTTTTCACTGGGACCAAAATTTTCCGAAAAAATATGAGTACGCTTGGGAGCAGACACATGCCATCTGAATCAAACTTTTTGCCCTAGAGCACAAATATCTTAAGAAAGAACAGCTTTCCTCTGACTTTTAAAACTATCAGAGGTGTGGAGTATGCCAATCAATTTGAATATTAACTTTTTTACTCTGTAAAGGTTATTACCTTGCTACTTTTTGCAGTACGAAATGAATTGTTTACAACAGTTAAGTATTAACTAGTAGTTAATACAATACTCTTTGATTAAATGGTGGACATGTTTATTTTTATTTTTTATTAAATCATAACAGTGTACATTAATACTATCATGGGTACAGTGTACTGTTTCTGTATACAATTTGAAATACTTTCATCCAACTGGTTAACATGGCCTTCATGTCTTTTTCTTAGTTATTGTGTTAAGACATTTATATTCTACATTTAGAGAGATTCACATGTACCCTTATAGGATCTTAGAAGCCAGTAGGTATTAAAATTTATAGCAGATTATGAAGGGCTATTTAGAAAATTGTGAGCATTTCCCTCTGTAATTTTTACACGGACATCATGTAAGATACAGTAGCTGCATCTTTTAAATCAAGACAAATGAACATCAAGATAAATCGCGATAGCACTATCAATCATTAGTAGTACTTCAACGTATAAAAAAAAGTACATTGAGTAAAACCTATGAGACTTTAAAACATACAACTTCTGAGAATTTTCCTATTTTCTTCTATCAGGCTGAAGATATCTTTGTGAAAAAGATTTATTCAGTTTCATTTTAAATTGGAAATAATAACAACTGCCTCACTTATATTACAGAGTATGTATAGGGGGAGAAAATCTGATGATACCTGAAAGTTTTTTTCCTATCATTTCCCCTATTCATGTATATTCTTTTAGAACTACAATAATTACATAAACAAATATCACCATGAACTTCTATTTGAAAGAACTATACAACAAAAATAGCAACCCGTGAAATTCTCAAGAGTGGAAATTTTCAATGGGGCCCTAATTAAATGTAAAACTTTAAATATATCACTGAGCAAAAATAATCACATTTCAATTGAAGGCCTTGAAAAAGTAATCGCCTTTGTGAAATTAGAACATGAGGTTTCTTCTGAGAAAATAGTTACACAACTGTCTTTAAATGAAAGAGGTTGTTGCCTTCAGTTAAGCTTTCAATTAAAGTGCACTTTCATATTCATTAAACTCAGAAGCCTAGAAAGATCCTCTAAATCTGATATGTTCCAATGAACTGCAGGAGAAATACAGGTAATTACTAAAATTTTCATATCTTGTGGACATTTCCGATTTTACTCCTGTTATTTACTAATGCAGTTTATAATACTGGGCATGAATTTTAAAGGAGTCCAGGCCAGAGAAGGTTAGTGTCTCACTGATGAGATTTCACTGAGGAAGGAGTTGCCGATATTAAGAAAAATGAGACTGAGTAAATAATCCAAAGATGGAGCTTCTTTCCCTTTTTTAAAAAGCTACGACGTGTTCCAAAAAGTACCTTATGACTTCTAGAACATATATTTAAATATTTTCTTTCTCAAACTATCCTCTACAGACATTTACAAATAGTTTATTATTAAACTATTAAAGTTATCCTCTACAGATATTTACAAATAGTTGATTATATTAAAAAGGAAAAAATTATTTATACAAAGCTAAAACTTTTTGTAGCATGCTGAAAAAACATACCTATGCTATGTGAAAAATAATAACCTCAAAAAATGATGCTTCAACATATGTGTCAGATTTTACATCTGTTTTAGCAGGAAACAGATAAAGACTTTAATTATCAATGTGATTTCAATGAAGTAAAAAGAAAATAAAGAGATCAAAAGAATAAAAAAAGAAGATTCTCATAAAGTATCTCACTACCACCTATGGACACTACTGGCTCCCAAATAATCAAACAATAATCCATATCCTTACGTGAAATCCACCTTGATGACCAATACCAGACAAATAGAAGACATCTTAAAAAATTGAAGGGGATGAGATGAGCAACCATGCTTCTGGCCATACTACATATATTTCAGTCACAGTGTTTTTTGGTTAATTTTCTTTTATATATAAGTCTACCATGTAAAAAAAATTATATGTATATGTATATATATAAAATATTTACATACACACAGTAATTAAAATGTTCCACATATGAAAGCCATTTGGGAAAAAAAATCATGGACTTAGAATAATCTTGTCGACATTTATAAATTAATGAATTTCAGGAATAAGTAACAAACTTCCCAAATAAAAAAAAAAAAAAACCACAATCATAAAAGGTTTCTGGCAAATTAATAATACCCTATTTGCCTCAAGTTTCTTAAACATAGTAGTTCAAGTTAAAAAACAAGGCCACATTATAGAGAGAATTGATGAAGAATATTTTGACTCAAGACCTCCGTATCAAGTCAGTTTATTTCTTCCAATGAGAATTCAGTAGAAAGGCATAGAATAATATTATTCTTTTGCTGACATGTCTACCAAACAACAGGTGATAGAAAATTTGAAAGATAAAAGACATAATATTTTTAAATGAGATCAACTATATCCTTTACCATTGAAGAGCTATAATAGTTACAAATGTGATTGCAAATATCAAAAATATTTATTGGAAAATCAGTACTTAATGTTCAAAGTAAAAAACATGAGTATGATTCCCAGATCCTTCTGGAGTCCACAATATATTGGGAGAAAAGGTACCGCCATTCACCTACATCCTAGGGCAAGGTAAAGAGAGAAACAAAATGCCTGACCTGATAGAAGTGATAAGAACTGAGAAAGTCTAAATTACACAACCCCCCTGCCTTTCTCAGATTGTCTATTTGTCTCAGAGCGCTCTTCATGACTGTGTGTACTACAGCTACATAGTTCCAAGTTTTGCAAGTTATTCTCGTAAATTTGGAAGGCAGAATTATTTACTAAATAGTAAATTAAAAGGACGTCTCCACGGATGTAGACTCTCCTAGAAATATTCATGTAGTGGGACCATAAACTGTTCAGGAAAAAGAGATTTGTTCTTTTACATTAATTAGAGTTTACCACAGACTTTTAAGTGACATGCAAATACAAGTATCTTTTTTCTTGCTCTTTTCTTCTCACCCCAAAACAGGACACATATAGTAGGTAAGAGCAGGGTATTTCAACAGCTGTTAACATCTTTTACTTACAGCCTTCATAGATGTCAGTTGGGATGTGGACTGCTGCATGCTGGTAAGATATTTGTCGTCCAAAATTAGCATCCTCGATAAACACGGGTTTTATCCGCTGGCTGCCTGACTCACTGTCATTTTTTTCAGGCTACATAGAAAATGATAGATATAATAAACAAATTACCAAAAGGTATGCCAACAGATATTGTCACTTTTCCTTTTTCAATTGTCAAATGCATATTTGAAAAATATATCAACCAGAATATTTTTAAATATGGTACCATGATGGCATTGGATATACAAATTTCCATTCAGGTATTACCATTCACATTGTATCCTCATGATATTATTCATATTATAATTAACTTTTATCCTGATTTCCTCAATTTTGTACTGATAAATAATATTCATATGCATTTATGGGGTACGTGTGAGATTTTGTTTCCTAGAATGTGTAAGATCCAGTCAGGATTATGCAGGGTATAACCTCAAGTATTCATGACCTCTCCATCTTGGGAAGATTCCAAGTCTTCTCTTCTAGCTGATTTCAAATATACAAGTAAATTATTGGTAACTTTACTCACCCTACTCTGTAATTGAACATGGGAACCTATTTCTTCTATCCAACTGTATGCTTGTACCAGTTAACCAGCCTCTCTTCAACCCTGTCCCCTCCAAACTCCTCAACACTGAGGTGATTCAGATCATCCTGGGGAAACCAGAGTTTTTTCACGTACAATACTTCTTAACATGTACATTTAAAGAACAGGATATGACTCAAGCATTACAAAAGATATCCATGTAACAAAAACATTTGTATCCTCTTCATATTTTGAAATTTAAAAAATAATAATAAAAATGAAATAAAGAACAAGGTAAGTGCCTTTAAATATAACTAAATTAAAATCACCCACTTGAAATAAAATCACAATTCATGTAAGTTTATACTGGGCTGTTGAAGGTAATTCTTGGTTTGATGATTAATGGTACACATGAGAGCTATGATATAGCAATGATTATTTTATGTTATGGTCTCTTAATTTTTGCATGTTTTTTGGGTGTACAAATCTTTTTGTTTCTTATATTTTTGTCTTTATTGTTTTATTATTTCATTATTTAATTACTTATGCACGCATGCATGCAAGTATGTATGTGTGTATGTATTTTTACCGTTACCTAGGATACAGTGCAGTAGCCTGATCACAGCTCACTGCAACCTTGAGCCCCTGGGCTCATGAAACTCTCCTGTCTAAGTTTCTGGAGTAGCCAGCACTATAGAGGTCAGCCACTACACCCAGCTAAATTTTGTTTGAAAATAGAAAGCACAGTAGGAAAGAAGCAGATCCATTGTAACTCTCAATTCAATTAAATCCTAACTTCAACCAATTTGTCTCCTGAGGTAAGAACTAAAATCCAATCAATAATGATTCAAGAAAATCCCACAGGAGTTTAAAATTGAAGATTAAATTTCCATTTATAAGAACTATGGTTTCGAAACTAAATTATCTGGTTGACCTTCCCTGGCAAGGAAACTAAGATTTTCATTCATTTATCCATAATATATCTATAACATTTTTTAAAATATTGAACCTTATTTATCTTGCCAAAATACAGTTGTTTTAACTCTTTCCTCCTACCATATTTGTTTTAAAATGATATTAACTCATATTGTCCAGTGTATTAATTAAACATCTTAAATTCTCCCAATGAAATTAAGATTTCCGGCTGGGCACCTGTGGCTCAATCGGCTAAGGCACCAGCCAGGTACACCTAAGGTGGCGGGTTTGAATCCCCAGCCCAGGCCTGCCAAACAACAATGATGGCTGCAACCAAAATATGGCCAGACGTAGTGGCAGGCGCCTGTGGTCCCAGCTACTTGGGAGGTGGGGGCAGGAGACTCCCTTGAGCCCAGGAGTTGGAGGTTGCTATGAGCTGTGATGCCATGGCACTCTACCCAGGGGGATAGCTTGAGGCTCCATCTCAAAAAAAAAAAAAAAGAAATTAAGATTTCCTTGTTTTCTAGGCCACATAACAAGAAAAAATAACATATCTCTTTCCAACTTTTTTTTTTCAAAATCTCTCTTCTGAAGCGTACTGACTACCACATATAAACGTGTATAAAGAAACTGAGCAAGGAGATTCTAAAATATACATTCCAATTCATTTAGGAAAACATAAGTGAAATATTAAATGCATGATTCTAAAACCCTTCTCAATAAATTGTTATAAAATAATAAATCACTCCAAAACAGTGGTACAGAATAATATTGGGAAGGGAGCTCATTCAATTTTATAAACAGCACATATTAGCAACTTAATTTGGAAAGTTATATAATTCTAAAACAGATACTTGCATATTTCATTTAATTATCTCAAACTAAACACACTTAGAATTGACATTTATACTAAAGCATTGACTTTGATAGTATATTGTTGTCCTAAAAATATTTCTACTTATAGCAAAATGTCCAAAACTTAAAGTCTATCTGTTTTATCTAAATTACATGAAAACGAGCTTATTCATTTGCATAATTCCTATTGAACATGGTTATTGATAAACGTGGCTCAATGATACCTTGTTTATGTCCCCCATCCTCTATGATTTTTATGGCCCACAAAATTGTGAAAAAATTAGTTGAAAGGGAATAAAATTGGTTCAATAAGACTTCCTATAGAAGCACAAAAATTTGTATTTTTCTCATGAGTGAGAAAATACATTAATTTAATGGCATTAAATCAATGAGCTTTTGTGTAATGAACCCAATTCTTCAATAACCAGAGGCTTAGGCTTGTATACAATTCTCCAATATGTGTGCACATTTTTTAAATTTTCACCTCCAAACACATTTAATGTTTATACATCTATCTCATGGATGTTGCTTACGGGAGGGCCTTGCAATTTTTATAATATAGATACTATTAATTTTAGAATTTTTAAGTCTCAATTGTATTATCAATATTAAATAAAATTTGGGATATAGACTATGCCAGGGGTCCTCAAACTTTTTACACAGGGAGCCAGTTCACTGTCCCTCAGATCATTAGAGGGCCAGATTGTGGGCCCCGGGATAAGTTGGCTGCTAAGCAGGACCGGCAGTTGTGGCAAAAACACCTGGTGAGCCGGATAAATGTCCTACGTGGGCCACGTGTGGCCCGCGGACTAAGTTTGAGGATGCTTGGATGCCATTGGGCATGACATGATAGTCCAATAGAAATAATTACCACAGATAGAATATGATTATATTTAAATGGACTCTCACACAGACACCAAGTCTGAATACTCTGACATACTGACAGGTTAGCATCAACAATATCCCTAGTTTCCTATTGAAATGTAAGCACCCTATTTTAGCTCCACTTAATAACGGTGGTTACCAGTCTAGCTCCTATAGAGGTAAGCCTCATTTTTGGTTAATCACCTGGATCAATTAGAAACGGAGACTAATCAAAGGAGCTGCAGCTGACCAAGCCCAAAGAATGACTACAGAGGAGATGTGGAGCCCTCCTGAGTCAGTCTTTCTAGTCAAGATGTGAAGCAGGCTGAACATTAAATGATGCATCCAGTACAATGGCAATGCGAACAGGATTGGGACTTCTGATTTAAGTTGTTCTCTGACTTAGAGAAGTTCTCAGTAGATAAACAGATTTAGAAGGAAAAAGTGAGTTGATGAGACAATAAATGTACACTAAGGACTTACATATGTGTACTTTTGCTATACTGATTCATAACAATAAAAATAAAATTTGAAAATTAGAATGTAATAAACAGCCGTATTGTTTTTACAGAAAACTTATGAGCTTAATCTTAGCTAATTATGTTTGATGAAAAAGAAACTATGTGTTTATGAATTCAGAATATTTTTCCAGTTCTTCAGATAATTAAAATGCTATTAAATGTTTTAGATTTACCCTGTGGAAAAACTTATAGCATTAATTCTCCAGAAACAATGCATTTAAGATACTTTAAAAAACAATTTCACATCATTTATATGTAATTTAAATGAAAAGTAAATTTATTACCTCAGTGGCCAAAGTAAAATCAAAGAAATAATTCTAGTTCCTTGAGAACAGATTCACTGTTAAGCCTTCGGGTACTTCTTCTATTAAGAATTATGATATATAAAAGATATGCAGACTTGGGGGACAGAGGGGAAAAGGAACCAACTCAAATTGTACAATAACAGAAAGAAAGACAACAATTTTAAAAATATTAAATAGTGGCTATTAAGGCAAAAAATAGGAATTTTCCAAATGACAGTCAAAGATAAGCATGGATATGGAACACATACATCTTAACCAAATTAAATTAAAAGGGAATAGTGTTCATTGCAATAACTTGTTTATTAAATTTAAAAGGCAAAAAATAGACATTCTACAAAGGAATTATTAAGATCGTTGATGAGGATTATAGTGGTAAAAAGTTGAGATACAGAACATGAGAACATCCTTGAAATAAAACCAATGTTCCTTCAGTTTGCCTGATGAATCAATGCCTGGGCATTGCCTACAGCAGGACCAGGCACGGAGCAAGGAGAGCCATTATTATTACAACACAGAGGGTGTGATGGAAAAGAAGTGTAGGGGATAGTTTAAACTTTCAGATAGCCATAAGAGGATATTTAACACTATGCTATAAATCCACATCTATACCTTACATCTTACCTACACTTTGGGAAGAGGGTGATCAGGTATTTCTCTTCCACCAAAAGATTATGAAAAGCACTTTGTCATTTCCAAGTCTGAAAGGTCAATACACCAGATCCTATGGAAACTATGTAGTATTATGTATTATAGTATGAAAGGAAAATAATGCAATGAGGCCATTTTACTTCTGAGAAATTAAAAAAGATTTTTTTTTTTGTATTATGATAGACAAATACACTTTTCAAAATATTGTCAGGGAGAAGAAGTTGTTTTAGGCAACATAAAACCACTTTGCAATGTAGGAAAGTCAGTTACATCCAGGGGATAGCTAAGGCAAAGACTGACTAACACCCTGCAAGGAAGACGGAATCAAAGAGCTCGAACTCTAGGACTCCAAGATCCCACTGTAAATGCCACTAATCCAAAAGACTGAGAATCAATGTTTAAACTATCTTTGAAAAGGAGCATGTCCCCCAGTGCATAAAGCATTAAAATTACAACAAGAAAGGCTATGGAAAGTTTATAAAGTAGCCCCCCAAAACATAAGGCAGAATTCTTAATGGAAACTGAATCTACTTTACATTTTTATATTGATTTGACTGGATTTTAACCCCCAATAAATGGTAAGATGGCTATGTTCCATACAGGGAGGCATGCATTAATTTTAAGATATTGATGGTAAACATCACTGGGAATAGTGGATTAGATGGGTGGAAATTTGGGATTTGAAGTCTAACAAGCTTTTTAATTACACAAATTATTTTACCTACTGCAAGGTCACTATAACCTAGCAAGTGTCAATGATAAAGCTGACAGGATAAAATACAAGCTAAATACATCAAAATTAAATATGGATAGAATAATAGATAGTTAACATAAATTAAAATCTTAAATTGGGTGGTGCCTGTGGCTCAAAGGAGTAGAGCGCCAGTCCCATATGCCAGAGGTGGCGGGTTCAAACTCAGTCCTGGCCAAAAACTCAAAAAAAAAAAATTAATTAATTAATTAATTTTTAAAAAATCTTAAATCAAAATTATCTCCAACATTTTTAATTTCAAGTCTTAATTTTTAACAGTTCCTTCATGGGGCCTTCTGTCCCCAAAAGTGCCCACAGCACAGGCAGGGCATCACAATACAGAGGCTTACTATGCCAGCTGTGGACCAGGCATTACACTGAGTTCCAAACCCTATCAAATACAAAATGTGGGACACTGGACAAGCAACTTAGCTCACTGCATTTTTACTTGCTTTACCTGAAAAACATTTAAATAATAGAGTTCAAGAGTTTGAGGTTACAGTGAGCTGTGATGGTGCCACTGCACTCCAGCCTGGGCAAAGAAACTCTGTCTGTAAATAAATAGGGTATGCCACAACATATTCTTGTAAATTTTAAACTGTAGCCATAGGAGTATAATAATAGTAGCATTCAGTATATGCAGTAAATATATTTACTGCTTAATTTAGATAGGTATATGTACTGTCTAGGTATATGCTTTAAATGATTTTTATGCCACTATCTAGTATACGAAATATATCTATCTATAAATACATATGATATTATGCTAGGTATCTTACAACTCAGTCCAAAAATACTGCATCCAAAATATTTAAACCATTTAATTTAGATGCACAGAAAAAAAAGTAATTTTGAGTATAAAGCAATTAATATTCTATCTTTATTCCTTTATTCAAGGAATCCTTGAGTATATGATAAACATCATCAGAGCCCTGAATAAAGCCTGAATACTATAAGATAGTTTTTTTTAACGTTAGACAAGAAACCTAGATTTTTATTCTTTAATAATTAGAATGGATTTCATCACTGCTTGATGTAGATCCCTAACTAGCTCATTCTAGAAACGGGTTTATTTAGTTCTCCAAAATAAAATAAAAACATGAAAGATTAGGCTTTTAAAAAGACATTTAGGTAGGACATTATGTTCAAATTAATTTTTATGTAGACAAGACTCCGCTGAGAGGAAAATAAATAGCAACATAAATATGCAAGAGAATTCAGCCGACTAGCCAAATATCCCAGACAGGACAAATTTTTAACATGATCAATAAAATAAAATGTAGCAAATAAATCAACTTTATTTAATGACACGGAATTCTGGGTTAAACTTATTTCATTTGGATTTTAGTCAGAAGCATGGATCTCGGAATTAGGTTAATAAGAGTTTCTACTGATCTGCTTTCCTTGGCTTACTTTGGGAACTTAGAGAATAGTGCAGCTTGCTGGCACAACTCCAGGCTTCTCGGGAGTGTGTTTTGCTAATTTTCAGGGAATTGACGGATTCATTTGGTCAGATGTCTCTAGAAACCTAAAGTAAGAACTTAAATAAATTTCAGAACTAAAGGGAATTAAATCTAGATTTTCATAGAGAATTGTTATTAGCCAACGTTTTTCATCTTATTTTGAAATACAATTTTGGTTTCAAATTTGAAATTTTTTAAAAAGTTTTTTGAAGATTCAACTATGATTTTGATTTTGAACATATCTTAAGTTTTTCACACAAATGTGAGCGTTAAATTCAAAATAATAAAGTGAAAAATATCTTAATTCATTTATTATTGTTATCCCATTGGGATACAAAAAATATGCTTGATTTGGTACTAAAATCATTTCAAATCAATCTTAAATTTGTTGCAATATTAATATTATATTTTTAAATTACATTAACATTCCTAGACTGCCCACTATGAGTCTAGAAATATTCTAAATTCTCTACATGTGCTATCAAATTTAATCTTTACAGTAACACTCTGAGGTTGGTAACGCTGTCATGGCCCTTTTAGAGACCCCAAAAGGTAAAAAACAAAGAGATGAAAGAGATGAAGAGATACTGACTTTGCCATTATCACTCAGATAAAAAGTGGCGTAGCTGGGAATCGTATCCAGCTAGCACTCCAGGGTACGGTCCCTTAAATATCACATTCTATTGCCTCTTCCCTATTACAAAGTATGTAGCAATTGCACCTGTGCACCTGTTATTTAAGAAAAACTAAAATTGCATATAGAAGCATTTAGGAATGAAACGTCCTTTCTCTATCTTAAAAGGTTTAAGCGAAAAAGAGATGAAGCAGTTATAAAAACAGATATAAAATATTTTTATCTTAAAAAGTGTTTTTAATATTTTAAATGGTTTTATGAGAAAATTTTAAAATAAATAATTTTGAAGTATTTTCCTGATGCAACAAAAAACAAATCTTACATTGGAACATTACATCCCTTTTAAAGAGGGAGCCTCTTTGGAAATAAAACTCACCAACTATTATTAATTCTAATTATAATATACGTAGAATCAGAAGGAACTTAAGTTTTGATGGAAAATAACCCCGAATTCATGTTTCACAAAAATTCATGATAACTGAGCTCACCATATCTGCCCAGGTTAGGAACAAAAATTCCTGATGCTTACATCCCTATAGTAATTGCAGGCAAATATTCTAACTCGGGTACTTATTCTTCAGCTTGAATTGGTTTTAGATGCAGGAGAAATGACACTGTTCTGTTTTGATATTGCTCTTGGTCCTGATGAGTGTTCCCAGGGACCAAGGAGAGAAGATGAGGAAACACCGCCCACTGGCACTTCCATCCTCCACAGCTGGCCCCATTAAATGAACTAAAAGAAACAAATGTCAATCTTAAAATTTTTAAAACATTCTTTCAAGTCCATAAGTAATGCTAGCTTTGCATTTCTTCTCTTAACTCTACTTCCATTGAGCGTGAAAGAAAATGAACATTTCCACCATGCTTGCAAGTGGTTTCCAGCGCCCTCTGCTAATACAGCCCCACTTGAAAAAGCAAATGTGTCTACAGTACTGTGAACATAACCTAGGGATTCGAACCTAACTTCAACAAGCATTTCCTCCAAAATTACTCTATATTATGATGGTGATAAGACAAATGGGATTCCTACTTCCAGTTGATAAAAATTGAGTAGACAAGATGAAACTCTGTATATGCATACTATATATATATAGTGTAAAGTATCACATCATTGGAGCCAGAAATGTTTTAGAAGTTGCTCAGTATACACCAAGGAAAGAATAACAGTTGGTACCTAGAAAAATCAAGAAAGGCTTCAAGAGGAGATTATTATATGAACTGGATTTCTAAAGAATACTTAGCATTCCATAGGAAAATCTGCAGGATATCATGACCAGGAAATCAGAGGAGGGAACTAACTAGCACAAATTCATAGACACAAGAAAGATGGCCTTAAATTCCTGGTAAAGCTACGACCTTTATATTCTTGAACAATAACTGTCACTCACCAAGTAATTTAGCCCAGTTATTCCTGCATTTTTACATATCAAGAGGACATTTGTTTCAAGGATGATAGCCCTAATTTTTGTACTATATAATTTTATCTATCCTTTATTTCATCTACTGCTTTAGCTAAATCTGGCTTTCAGCATTTATTTCATAGCTACAAGGTGAATATAAATAGTAGTGATCTAAGTAAAGGAGCATAGACATTATAAAACACCCTTGAGGAAATGTCTTATACTGGAGTCCTTGAAAAGCCAACATTCTCCCCACAAACTGATCAATTCAGATGCAGCCAGTAGAAGGCTTGCACAATAATTGATCAACTTTAAATACTTAACCTTTAAGTGAACCCATGCATCATTATAATGAATAGAATCAATAGATTATACCTCATTATACCAGCCTTTATATACATATGTGAAGGTTGGTGATACACTAGCATCATATACATAGAAGAAATGTAGAAATCTGGAAATTACAAATTTGATCCTGATTCCAACATGGAGTAAACGTACAGCCCTCTCTGTATGATTTACTTCTATTAGGAAAGCTACTCCATCTCCAGCTACCCATATTTTACCACCATTTCTCAGCACCCCTATCCCACCTTATCTTAAATGTTACTGTTTTGTGGAATCTGTACTGTCTAGGGCAGACATCCTCAAACTAAGGCCCACAGGCCACATGCAGTCTGCCTAGAACATTTATCCAGTCTGCTGGGTGTTTTTGCCGCTGCTTCCTTTCCTGCTTAGCAGCCAACTTGTCCTGGGGCCCACAGTCTGGCCCTCCAATGGTCTGAGGGACAGTGAACTGACCCCCTGTTTAAAAAGTTTGAAAACCCATGGTCTAGGACATTTTGGGCAGCCAGGGTGTGGGAGAGATAGTCCTCACTCTGTTACCCAATGTAGAGTGCAGT
>CAUYQV010022784.1:0-12206 GCA_963574575.1 Galagoides demidoff
TTCTTGAGACAGAGCCTCAAGCTATCCCCCTGGGTAGAGTTACATGGCATCACAGCTCATAGCAACCTCCAACTCCTGGGCTCAAGCAAGTCTCCTGCCTCCGCCTCCCAAGTAGCTGGGACCACAGGCGCCCGCCACAACGCCCAGCCATTTTTTGGTTGCAGCCATCCTTGTTGTTTGGCAGGCTCGGGTTGGGGATTCGAACCCGCCACCTCAGGTGTATGTGGCTGGCGCCTTAGCCAATTGAGCCACAGGCGCCGAGCCGATGCTTTCTTTAAATAATATGCCCTTATTTTCTGGGAGTGAAAAACAAAGCCCCTAAAATGAAATCATTAAAATAGAACCAAAATTTCACATAAACAGGAATAAAAAACCTTTGATTATACTTAATCTTAAAAGCTATGCAGTATTAAGATAAATTTTAAACATAACAAAGTTTAATTTATAAATATGACCACACCCTGAACAAAGTGTATATCAAATTATTTTTAAGCTGGAGATTTTTGTTTACAAGTATATTTCACAGGACACCCTTAATGACTGCCCTTATTATAGCATTATAAAGTAAAATTGACAAAAATCTCCAAGGTTTCTCTTACCGATTTTCTCCAGAGCCTCTCTTAATTCTTGATATTCCAAATTCTTTTAAAGCATGTACTATCTATTCAGTAGTCTAAATGGCAGACCCCATTCATCAATGGCATTACATAGAATTCAAACAGTGCTCTATTTCCACATACTTGATGAATCCTATATATGTAGTAGGATTGGCAACTGATTTGGCATTTCTATGTGTTGATTTTCGTAGAGGAAGACACTTAGAAAAAGTAATAAATGAGGAATAGTTTTCTAAGTGACCAATTAATCTTTTTATGTTATGATTATATTCTTAGGAACTTTAAAATACTATAAAACTTATCATCCTCAGTAGGATAAAATGTATAGAGGTCTTACTTTGTGCCAGATACTATTTTTAAATCCTTTACGTATGTTACCTCATTTATTGTTTGGAACAATATTGTGTGTCATGGTTCATTTTTGGATTTTTGACACTGAAGCCACGGTCCTTGATTCCAATCCCAGCTCTGTTAATCACTATCAACAGAACCTCAAATTACAGACAACTTATGATGGGATTACATCATGATAAACTACTATAAACTGAAAATATTAAGTCAAAAATGGATTTAATACACCTAACTTAGCAAACATCATAGCTTAGCCTCGCTTACCTTAAAACATGTTCACAGCAATTACCTTAGCCTACTGTTGGGCAAAATGATCTAACACAAAGCTTATTTCTTTCTTTCTTTTTTTTTTTTGTGAGACAGCATCTCACTCTTGTCAGCCAGGGTAGAGGGCCATGGTGTCAGTCTAGCACATAGCAACCTCAAACTTCTGGGCTCAAGTGTTAAAGTGATACTCCTGCCTCAGCCTTCCAGTAGGGACTGTAGGTGCTCCATAGAACACCTGGCTAGTTTTTCCATTTTTAGCAGATGGGGTCTCAGAGTGCTAAGATTACAGGCATATGCATCTGGCCACAAAGCCTATTTAATAACAGTAAAAATTTTACATTCTTCTAAGTGAAGTTTTTCAAGAATGGAAAAACAAACACTACATGTACTCACTATTAAATTGAGCTATTTGACCAATACCCACATGCACATTTGGTAGTAAAACTCAATGGAAAGCAAGCAAGGGAGATGGGGCAAGAAGGGAGGGGTAAATTCACACCGAATGGGTACAATGCATACTATCTGGGTAAAAGCACACTTAAAACTTTGACTCAAACTGTACAAAATCAATTCATGCAACCTAAAATTTGTACCTCATAATATTCTGAAATTAAAAAAAAAACTTGTCACTTAAAATATTTATTTATTTTTTTTTTTGAGACAGGAACCTCCAGCTGGTGCTGATAAAATGTTTAAAAAAATAAAAATTTTGGGGTGGCGCCTGTGGCTCAGCTGGTAGGGTGCGGGCCCCATATACCAAGGATGGTGGGTTCAAACCCAGCACTGGCCAAACTGCAACAAAAAAATGGCCAGGCATTGTGGCAGATGCTTCTAGTCCCAGCTACTCGGAGACTGAGGCAAGGAAATCGCCTAAGCCCAAGAGCGGGAGGTTGCTGTGAGCGGTGATGCCACGGCACTCTATCCAGGGCAATAAAGTGAGACTCTTTCTCTAAATAAATAAATGAAAATTTTATAATCAAAAATGTAAAAAGATCAAAATTCACATTACGGTTTCTACTCAATGAATATCACTTTTGCATAATTATAAATTCAAAAAATCATTAAGTCAAACCATTATAAGCCAGGTTCCCTCTATGAATCTTCTCAGAGCCTAAGTTTTTTAATCTGTAAAAAGCAGGTTGATAATGCCTACTCTCATCGGGAATGTTAAATGAGTTAACGTATTCTAAGTGTTTAAAACAGTGTCTGGCACAGAGTAAAGTTTCAAAAAAGAATTCAGCAAATGTTTGCTACTGCTACCGAACTACTACTACTTATTACATGCCTATTTACACTTTATACTCCCTAAAAGCACAAACCATGATTTCTTTTCAGCAGTAGTCGTATAAACCTCCAATGCAAAGACAAAGTCTCTTGCACTTGTGGAGTGAAGAGGAAAGACAATAAACTTTTCCTCCCAATGTATGTATGCAAACGTATGTGTACAGGAGAGGGAGAAAAAGAGCGAGGCAGAAACAGAGAGGAGGGTGTGCTAGTTGCAGGGTGTTACATAGCATGGTAAAGAGAAAAGGCAGAGCAAGGTAAGGGTGTGAGGACTTGGAATGCCAGGGAAAAGGGAGGCGCGTCCGCTATTTTTTGTTTACTTATTTTCTTGTCTGGAAGCTTTGATTTATTCATAAAAATGTTATAAAATTGCCTACAAAAATACAAACTACATTCACGGTTAGCAACATGTATAAAATGTAACGATCCTTTAAAATATCAGAGACTCCTTATCTTTTGCTGTAGAAGGCATAAAGTTTTCTCAAAAAATACTTGAGAAAACCACAAGGACATGGTCTTAGGCTCTTCTTCTTCTTCTTTTTTCTTTTAATTTCAGGTTATTGTGAGGGTAAAAACAACTAGGTCACAATATTTGAATTTGTAATATAGAGTCCCTTTTGTAGTTGTGTCCAACACCCCAAAGGTGTGCCATACACCCCCAACCTCGGGCCCTTCCCATGGGAGCACACCAATTCCCCACCCCCACCCCCCATTTGAATACATGTGTGTTAGATGTCTGCTGGCTTCATAATAAAATTAAGTACACTGGATATTTGCTTTTCCATTCTTATGATACTTTATGAAGAAGAATGTGTTTCAAGAGTGTGTAGTATTAAACTAGGTGGTCTTTCACTGAGCTTTCACTGAGGTGGGGTTTAAGTGAAGATCTAAAAGAAGCGAGAAAATAAGAGGCAGGTAAATCACTGAGAGGAGAGTATTCCAAGCTGAGGAAAAAGCTAAAGCAGCAGTTCTCAACCTGTGGGTCGCGACCCCTTGTTATAATGAAAATATATCACGGCTTTAGGAAGGTTGAGAACCACTGAACTAGAGGAAGAGTTCTAAGGTGGCACATTTTAGAGAAACCCAATGAGGCCAGTATGGCTCAGGCACAGAAGGCAAGGAAGAGCCATGCCGCTGGGAACTGTGGTTACAGGAATCACAGGGGCCTAATTGCACAAACCCTGAAGGACTATGTAAGTCCTGAAATAAAACAGGGGACTCACTGGAGAGCTTTGAGCGCAGGAATAATATAATTTTATTTAAATTCTAAAAGGATCACTCTGGATCTCAGGTAAGATGATCAAGATGGTGATATAAATTAGAGAGTTGCCAGCATAAGATGGTATTTTAAGCCACAGGAAGAAAGAAAGACTAGCAAAGAAAGACTAAGTCCATGTTTGTTTTATAAACACAGAATTAAAACGCATGAGAACAAAAAGGATTGTTGGCAAAACTCTTTTCAAAATGAAGAAAACTGGGGCCAGCATGACTCTGAGCTGTAATCTTTTACACTTAGTGAGGCTAAGATGGGAGGAGCGTTTGAGGTTGAATGACATAGTGAGATCCTGTCTCCACAAAAAAAATGAAAAAATTAGGCAGGCGTATTGGCACACTCCTGTAGTCTCAGCTACTCGAGAAGCTGAGGCAGAGGACTGCTTGAGCCCAGGAGTTCAAGGTTGCAGTGAGCTATGACTGTGTCACTGCACTCCAGCCTGGGTTACAAAGATCCTATCCCTCAAAAAAGCACTACCTGTGTGGCTTTAGGATAAACCACTTGGCCTGTGTGTGCATCATTTTCAAAGTGAGGATAAAAGCAATACTTAACTTCACACTAGTTCTGAGAATTAAATTAGTTAACATACATAAAACAGAACACAGAGGAAGCACTACATAAGAATTTACTGTCATCATTATCCCATTAAACCAAAAAAGACAAAAACCCAGTACGGATCTTTTTCAACTTTTCACTTCATTTCAAGCTTTCTCTGGACATCCAAGTAGTCATGAATTATTCTTTCCCTACGTTCTAGAAAACTATACCACCAATCACCTTCAGGAAGTCTCCGAGGATATTTATATTAATTGGATGTGATCTTTCCTTTAATGAACTTCTAGAAGACTATCTCTATATATGAAATGATGCTTATTATGTACTCACTTTTTTTTCTTTAGAAGTCAAGAAAAGGAATTATACAGATTGTGAAGGGCAATGGGTTAGAGCTATTGCTGGGTAAATGAAACCATCTAGTTTAAATTTTGCCTGTTGTTCAGGATGTAGGGCAGGCATTAGGACTGGGAATTATTATTTTTATAGCAATAGAAAATATCATAAACAAGGGCATGGGTTTAATTATGTAAAAAACCCTCAAATTTTTGCTCAATAAAAATCAGTAAGTTGGATGGAAAATATTGTAGGAGTATAGGAACTCTGTGAGTATATCTTACTACTTCCATGCAACTGGTCTGGGGTGTTAATAAGGTTGTATCTCACTATCAGTGAAATTCTTTCTTTACTTTTTTTTTTTTTTGAGGCAGCATCTCACTCTGTTGCCTAAGCTAGAGTGCCTTGGTGTTAGCCTAGCCCACAGCAATCTCAAACTGCCAGGCTCAAGGGATCCTCCTGCCTCAGCCTCCAGAGTAGGTGGAACTATAGGAGTCTACCACCACTCCCACCACTACTCCTGGCTAGCTTTTCTTATTTAGTAGAGATGAGTCTCGCTCCCACTCAGGCTAGTCTTAAACTCCTGACCTCAAGCAGTCCTCCTGCCTTAGACTCCCAGAGTGCTAGGATGACAGATATGAGCCACTGCATGTGGCCAAGAAATTCTTGTATCGTTTGGTGTCTCTTCATCCATGGCTTTATTTAGTATAGGGTTATCCGTCTTTAATACACTAGCTTGCTGGAGAGAAAAGCAATGAGCCGTGAAGCTTCTGCCATGGGTGTGGGTGGGGTGGCAATGTGTAAGGCTACTGTGGCTGTCCTTGGCAAACCAGTGTACAACCTCACCAGTGTCTGACATGTCAAGATGCTCCAGCCTTAACAGCAACACAGCTTGGATGAGCTCCCTTTGTGCTGGGCACCACTAGCATTGCCTGAGGGCTGCCACCAACATCATCATAGGAAAGGGAAACATCAGTGGCTTCCAGGTGAACTGCCCTCCCCATTGTCTTCCTGGGGCCACGTTCTTATCATTCCATCCCTATCATTTCTAAAGTCTGTCCCCACATCCAGCCTCATTCCCAGAATTGTTCTAGTCCTTTAGCCTCTTCAAGGTGCCTTATAGAAATTGCTGGGTTGCTCTATCCCAAATGCAGGACTCTATGTGAGTGATACTGAGAGTCTTATTACTGGGAAATGATAAATGAAGATCTGGCCCAGTCACATGAGTTAACAACTGAAGAAATGGCTCAGTGGTTATGGTGCCAGCCACATATACCAAAGCTGGTGGGTTTGAACCCAGCCCAGGCCAGCTAAAAACAGTGACAATAGCAACAAAAAACAGCCAGGTGTTGTGGAGGGTGCCTGGAGTCCCAGCTACTTGGGAGGCTGAGGCAAGAGAATCGCTTAAGCCCAAGAGTTTGAGGTTGCTGTGAGCTGTGATGCAACGGCACTCTACCGAGGGTGACATAGTAGACTCTGTCTCAAAAAAAAAAAAAATTCAAGAACAAGGAATTGGCAGTGATGTGGCATCAGAGGCCTTTTGGATGGGAGCTGAATTTAGCAGGTGCTTTTCCTAGATAGATTCTACTTCTCCATGGTTAGATCTGGTTGGACCCATGTCCATCAGCACGTGACCAATAAGGTAGATTCTCCTCCGGGCTATTGCTGGAATACTCACGGATTCATCCTCATTAAGGTATTATGTATGGAAGCTATCAGCCCAGATGACACGACTTATTCTGTATACAAGTTCTAGAAGGTGCACCTTTCCTTACTATAAATGCACTGTGCAAATACCCTTCTCCAAACCAAATTCTCTGTCCTTCTGCAGCCAAAGGGGTCTCCTGGGCTGCTACAGTTCCCAGTAGGAGCTGCATGGACACCTAGAGGAATCTTCTGTGGCCTTATGTCTCCTCCCTCATTTGATGCCTGCTACCAACTTTTTCTTCCTATGTACTAACTTTTATCTTATACCAATAGTTATTTAAATGTATGTTTATGAATCTCATTCATAAACAAAGTTCCTTAAGGAAAAGGAACTTATTTATCTTTTCATTCTCCAAAGTATCTAGAATGATCTCTTCAACTATATCACTATTCACTATTTATTTAATGAATAAAAAGAAGATGAGTAAAATACTGTTTTTTAAAGCCTTATGTGGATTTCTTGGATATACACACGTTATGAGCACTCTGAAATTCATACAAATCACTATACTAATACTGCTATTAGAGTTCCCACCATAAAGTTACCTCCTCTTCTTCCTTTCCTAGGCTCCAAGTCATAGTTCTTCAAAAGGACAGAGTTGTGAGAGCTGAGTACTTAATTAAATACCACATCAATGCCTAACAATTACAAGTAGTAGTCACAACAATGTAGATTGAAGCCTCACTCCAGAAATTCAGTTAAGTCTTTGGTGGGGCTCAAGAATCTAACTATTGGGTGGCACCTATGGCTCAGTGAGTAGGGTGCCAGCCCCATATACCAAGGGTGGTGGGTTCAAACCCGGCCTCAGCCAAAATGCTACAACAGCAACAACAAAAAAAATTGCCAAGTGCTGTGGCAGGCGCCTGTAGTCCCAGCTACTCAGGAGGTTGAGCAAGAGCTGGAAATTGCTATGAGCTATGACACCATGGCACTCTACTGAGGGTGACAAAGTGAGACTCTGTCTTTTTTTTTTTTTTTTTTTTGAGACGGAGCTTCAAGCTGTCCCCCTGGGTAGAGTGCCATGGCATCACAGCTCATAGCAACCTCCAACTCCTGGGCTCAAGCAAGTCTCCTGCCTCAGCCTCCCAAGTAGCTGGGACCACCGGCGCTCGCCACAACGCCCGGCCATTTTTTTTTGGTTGCAGCCATCATTGTTGTTTGGCGGGCCCGGGCTGGGGATTCGAACCCGCCACCTTAGGTGTACGTGGCTGGTGCCTTAGCCGATTGAGCCACAGGTGCCAAGCTGAGACTCTGTCTTAAAAGAAAAAAAAAAAGAACTAACTATTAAGTCCTTTTGTATTTTAAGGCAAGGAAGTTCTTCTTCACTAGAGACACTTAAGTGTTAATTCTTAAGTGTTATTTTACTGAAGTTTATTTTTCTTGTCTTAAATCAACTTCTCACCAATTTCAAGATTATTAAAATTAACTGTAAATATTTTTACAATCACAAGCCAAATAGCTTTAAGTATAAAATATGTGAAAATACAAAGATGTGAAGAAAAGTACCAGGGCCAGTTCTTAATAGCTAAAGAAATGTTTTGTACAACTATCATCCTGAAATCATGGTTCCATATTGTCACCTACTCACTGTATTTGGTCCTTCAACAAAACAAAACAAAGCACAAACATTCTATCTCAGTATTAAAAGTAGGCCATTGAAAAACGGTGGGTTTTCAATTCATACCAAAGGACTGACAGAACTCAAACACAGATCATACAGAGATATGGTAAGTCTGATTTAAATATTAGTAACTTATTTTGCAAACATTTTATCCTTTTTCATGCTAACATTCCAAATTGAAAACCATGTGAAGTATGAAAAAATAATAAAGTCTATTCTTTTAAAATATAAAGTTAATAAACTCTGCATGGTAGATTATAATGAATACAGATTTTACAGTTGTAACACCAATGTTCAAATCCATCTGGATTACTTCCATAGCCTGTGATCTAGGCAAATCAGTTATAGAAATTGAGCTCCATGTCCACATCTATAAAATGGGAAAGAGGCCAGGTGCAATAGTTCATGCCGATAATCCCAGCACTCTGGGAGGCCCAGGTAGGTGGACTGCTTGAGCTTACAAGTATAAGGCCAGCCTGATCAAAAGTGAGACCCCCGTCTCTACTAAAAATACAAAAACTGAGGCAAGAGGACTGCTTGAGCCTGACTTGGAGGTTGCTGTAAGCTATGATGCCACGGCACTCTACCCAGGGCAACAGCTTGAGACTCTTTCTCCAAAAAAAAGAAAAAAAGGAAAAATGAAAGCACAGCATTCCTACTCCAAAGGAATGTTATGAGGCTCAAATAAAGTATTTTGCAAATTTAAAGTATTAATGCAAATGTTAAACTAAGGATTTTTTGAGACAAATATAGCTAAGAGAGCAGAATTGCCAACCTAAATTATCTGACCTTTAGTCAAAATTTTTAAATATGTATTTTAAAAAATGAAGTAAAGAAAATATTTGTAATTTATTACTTTCCTTGTCAGTAGGATGATTTCAGAATTGTTTTCATACTGCTGGTTGTCCATACACTGCTCCCTCACATCCGAGAAAGCAGTCTTCTCCATTACTTCAAGTACACACACTACTCTGCCGGCTTACTATAGTCAGTTTATTAGATATGGCTGCAAAAAGGTATGTCCAACTCCTAACCTCAGAACCTGTAAATGTGACCTGATTTAGAAAAATGATCACTGCAATGTGAATAAGGATATCAAGATGAGCTCATTCTGGTTTTAGGGTGGTTCCTAAATCCCTAAATCCAATGTCAGGTGTTCTTGTAAAAATAAAATAAAATAAAATAAGAGAGGTCTGATAGAAGACAAGAAAGAAAAGCCAAGTGAGCGAGGACAGAGACAGAGATTAGAATCCTGCAGCCAGAGCCCAGAAACACCTGAAGCCATAAGCTGGAAGAGTCAGAAAGAATTCTCCCTGGAGGCTTCAGAGGGAGCACAGTCTTCTTGACACCTAATATCAGACTTCTGGCCTCCAGAACTATGAAAGAACAAATTTTTACAGTTTTAAGGCATGGAGTTCATGATAATTTGTCACAGTGGACCCAGGAAGCTAATACACTAATTAAGAGTCATCTTTCATTCCTCTTAGACTTTTATGTTAAGTCTCTGAGACTTCTTGACTCCAGGTCTATAATAATTCCTACAATTATTCAGTACAGTGACTCAAACACAAGAAATACCGACTGGTGTGAGAGAAGAAAATGGAATACATGTATAAAGCATTTATTTGTGAAAGCTGTCAGTGGAAACTAGGAGGGAAGGGAAGAGACAGCCATTAAAAAAATATTTACAGACTCAGCGCCTATAGCTCAGCAACTAGGGTGCCAGCCACATACACTGGAGCTGGCAGGTTCAAATCCAGCCCAGGCCTGCCAAACAATGACAACTACAACCAAAAAATAGTTGGGCGTTGTGGTGGGTGCCTATAATCCCAGCTACTTGGGAGGCTGAGGCAAGAGAATTGCTTAAGCCCAAGAGTTAGAGGTTGCTACGAGCTGTGACGTCATAGCACTCTAACCAGGGCAACAGCTTGAGACTCTGTCTCAAAAAAAAAAAAAAAAAAAATTTTATGGAATGAACTATTAACCCCAGACTCAATTCAAGCACCACTCTGAGAGTCCAAACATCGCTGCAAAGGCATGAGGAGTTTTATTCACTCAAGCTCAGAGCCTGGGCTGCCCTTTAAGAAAAAGCGGGAACAGCCCTTGCAGACTATCCAGAAAGTCCCTTTATACCTCTCCCTCTTCCCTCCCATTAGACCATCCCACCCCATCCCCTTACTGGTAGGTAAACCATGTCTGCCCTAAACTGACAGGTACAGGGTGGTCGTGTTCAGGGCTGACTGGCTCAGGGACGAGTCTTCTTTGTCTCAGGTGAGCGAATGAGAAGGAAGGGATAAAGGTCGCAAGTGGGGCCAGTGCAAAAAGGGGAGGGGGTCAGGATGTGGGCTGTAACACCTAGGTATGACAAGGTCCTGGGTATGCACAGCCTGTTCTGAATAAACAACAAAAGGAGGTAGTTTGACTTGTGACTTGAGTTAATTAGTTTGGCTCCCACAGAACACCTATTAAGTATCAAGCACTGAGCTAGGTAATATAATAAAAGATTATGGAGAACTGGTCCTCTTCCCCTTAATGCAATCATCACTACACATACTGTATCTTTCTTTTACAATACTAAAGTATTCCCAATATTAAAACACTCCTGAGATGAGACCAAAATCATGGAAATGAGTAAAGCAGATAACATATCTGAAAGCTATGTTGTTGTAAGCCAGTGGCTCTTACATTCTGGGCCTCTGCATATATTTATTTAGTATTCTTTCTCCAATACCCAGTCAGTATTTTGTCCACTTAGCTAATAGTTACTAATCTTTAAGACAACTCAAGTGCCATATCCTCCAGGAAGCTTTCCACAACATATACCTCTCTTTGTGTATACAAAGTAAGTTAGGTATTCTCCTGACTATTATTTTCAATTTTTTAATTTTTATTTTTTTCTCCTGATTTTTAAATATGGAGATTTTCCAGATGTGAACATTTTATTAATTTAACTGTCTGGTTTCAGAGGTAAAACACACTATCCTCTGCTGTCAATGCTGGGTGAGGAACACTGACAAGTTTCTGTGCTTCACACACCCTGATTGTGGCATGGAAACCAAACCTAGATTTGTGCTCTGACCAAAAGACCCTGCTGAAGGGTAAAACTGACTTTAAAAACAGGCTTACAAAATTAGCGGGGCATTGTGGTGGGCTCCTGTAGTCCTAGGTATTTGGGAGGCTGAACCCAGTAGTTTTAAAGTTCACAGCATGGCACTCCAGCCTGGGCAACAGAAAGAGAATCTGTCTCAAAAAAACAAACACCCTCCCCCGCCCCCCAGCTTATAAAGAGTTCAAGCACACTATATATTCACCAACTATTTACAAAGCCCTTACAGTGAGACACATGATGGTTAATGAAGAAGACCTAACTTAGTAGTTTATTCCTTACTCTGTACTCTTTTAGGAAACCTCTTTGCCCTAATTCCCTAAGGTTCTGATTTTTTCCCTCTTAGTTTTTACCTAATGTTCTTTTGCTCTCTCGGAATCTTATCTAGGACATCATACTATGCACACTTCATGTCATGTGTTCTTAGCCTCTTCTTGGTTGTGACAGTTTCTCAGTTCATTTTTTTTTTTTTTTAAGAGACAGAGTCTCACTTTGTTGCCCTTGGTAGAGTGCAGTGGCATCACAGCTCACAGCAACCTCCAACTCCTGGGCTTAGGTGATTCTATTGCCTGAGCCTCCCAAGTAGCTGGAAATACAGGTGCTTGCCATAACGCCCGGCTATATTTTTGTTGCAGTTTGGCTGGGGCCGGGTTCAAACCTGCCACCTTCAGCATATGGGGCCGGCACCCTACTCACTGAGGCACAGGCGTCACCCAACATCGTTTTTTTCGGTGACTGTGAGGAGTCAGTTTTTTGTAATGTGCCCTCTTGCCAAAATGTGTCTGATTTTTTTTTTCTTAATTAGACTGAGGTTATGTATAAAAGGATACACAATATCAACACAACTGATCACCACTGAATTTAAACTTCATCACCTGGCTGAGGTAGTTTGTCAGGCTTCTCCACTGTAAAGTAACTTTTCCCCTTTTTCCACACTGTATTCCTTGGAAGGAAGTTATTAGGTCCTATCCACACCTGAGGAACCAACCTTCCCAAAGCTTTAACCTTTGTATTTCCTCTGACCTATTGCTTTTTGTATGATGTCATCTTTCATCCCATATCCAACTTTTTATCTTTCTTTTTTTTTTTTT
>CAUYQV010022786.1:0-10612 GCA_963574575.1 Galagoides demidoff
CCCAGCTACTTGGGAGGCGGAGGCAGGAGACTCGCTTGAGCCCAGGAGTTGGAGGTTGCTATGAGCTGTGATGCCATGGCACTCTACCCAGGGGGATAGCTTGAGGCTCCGTCTCAAAAAAAAAAAAAAAAAAAAAAAAGACCAGTCAGAGCCAGAGCGAGACTCCATTTCTAAAAAAAATAAAAGGCCAGGGATTGTGGCAGGCACCTATAGTCCCAGCTACAGGGGAGGCTGAGGCAAGAGGATCGCCTAAGTCTAAGAGCTGGAGGTTGCTGTTAGTTGTGATGTCACAGCACTCTACCAAGGGCAACAAAGTGAGACTCTGTCTCTTAAAAAAAAAAAAGAAAAAAGTGGTTTTCATGTTGATGGACCAGAAGAGGTCTGGAATGTGGGATTCTGGGTGAGAGGCTTCCCTCTGCTCTGAATCTCCTCAGAGTTGGGTTCCTTGTTCTCCTCTCAGCCCTCCCTCCCAGACACATGAGACCAGCTGAGTGATGAATAGCTAACCAGGCCCCTGCAGATAGGGACATCCTGCACAAGAGACAGTGACCTGCTGCAGCAGAGTCCCCAGTGGGGAGGGGACTTGTTGCCTCTGAGACATCAGGAGGAGCCGCCCGCTCAGAGGCTTTCTCACCGGCCCTTGGCGGTGCTGCTGCTGGTTTCACGTTACACTAGAACTTCACATACCACACACATCACACATACAACACATACACATACCACATGTGCATGTACACACTACACACACACATAAACTACACATATCACATACCACACAAACACATGCACCACATAAACTCTCAGATATGCACCACACACAATAAACACACACCACACATACATAGCATACAGACACATGTACAGCACACAGATACACACCAAACACGCCCACACTCACACACCATGCATATAATACACATACACCATGTAACACGCCATAGACCACACAACCACACACATACCACACGCACATACACACCCCCACACCCCACACACGTGCACATACCACATGTACATACCACTGATCACACAACCACACACATACACATATGCATCACACATACACACACCACACCCAAAACACATGTGCCATACCACATGTACATACCACACACAGTCACACACCACAGACCACACAACCACCATCATACATATACACACCACGTGTCTATACATACCACACATATATACCACACACACATATACCACATACACACCACATACATGCACACACCATAGACATTATACACATATACCCCCCCACCATACAGCCACACACCACAATACAAACACACATACCACACAGGCACCCACACACTATATAGCACACAACCATACACATTCCTCATATACAAACATGCCACATCATACACCACACATGTACTACACCACACATACATACACCACATCCATACCCCACAAACCCCACACACATACCACACACCACACATTTTTTTTTTTTTTGAGAGAGAACCTCAAGCTATCCCCCTGGGTAGAGTGCCATGGCTTCACTGCTTACAGCAACCTCCAACTCCTGGGCTCAAGCGAGTCTTCTGTCTCAGCCTCCCAAGTAGCTAGGACCACAGGCACCCGCCACAACGCCCGGCCATTTCTTGGTTGCAGCCATTATTGTTGTCTGGTGGGCCTGAGCTGGATTCGAACCTGCCACCTTAGGTGCACGTGGCTGGTGCCCTAGCCGCTTGAGCCACAGGCGCCGAGCCAACCACCACACATTTTATTACACACATATTCACCACATACACCACACCACACAAACCAAGCACATATACATATACACTCCTCATAAATACACCACAGACCACACAAGCACACACAATCATACACATACCACAATACACATATACACGCCACTTATGCCACACACATATATGCAAACATACTACATACACACCACACACATATACATACCTCACGTACACACCACACACATCGCACCCTCACACCACATAACCCGAGATATAAAAACACACACCACACAACCACATACTACCCCACCCGTGTCCCACACACACCCCTTCCCACCTCACTGATGCACATACACCCATCTACCCTTTTCACAAGCTGAGACAATTCCAAATAGACTTGTAAAATTTCATGTTATGTTTCTAGCAGGGAATGGGGTGATGGCTTGAAGACCAGCTTGTGGGAATGGAGACCGTAGCTCTGTTGAAAGTGGTTTGTGCGACTCTGATTAAGCCTGTGCCTGCAATTGTCTGACATCCACTTAGCCATTCGGCTGCATTTCCATATTGATTGAACTCCCTACTATGTGCTAGGCATAATTCTACGTTCTGTGGTTGTGTGGTCTGTGGTATTTGGCTGTCCCAAGAAGCAGACCTTGAGATAAGGGCTTTTAAAACATTTAAAAGCTTTATTGTAATTTGTCATTCACATACCATACAATTTACCCCTTTAAAGTATGTAACTTGGTGATTTTTAGGCTATTAACAGAGTTGTACAATCATCACCACTATTTTATTTTATTTATTATTATTTTTGAGGCAGAGTTTCACCATGTCACCCTCTGTAGAGTACGTGACATCACAGCTCACAGCAACCTCAAACTCCTGGGCTTAAGCGATTCTCTTGCCTCAGCCTCCCAAGTAGCTGGGGCTACAGGCACCCTCCACAACATCCAGCTATTTTTTGTTGCAGTTGTCATTGTTGTTTAGCTGTCCTGGGCTGGGTTCGAACCCACCAGCCTCGGTGTATGTGGCTGGCACTGTAACCACTGCACTACGGGTGCCGATCATCACCACAATTTTAGAACATTTTCATCACCCCTTAATAAAAACCCGTACCTATTAACAGTCATTCCCATTTTTCTAGTCCCCTCACCTCTGGTAATCAAAAATTTGCTTTTGTCTCTACAAACGTACCTATTCTAGACATTTCATATCAATGGACTCATACCATATATGGCTTTTGGGACTGGCTTCCTTCATTTAGGTATGTTTTTTGATTTAGTCATAACTGTGTACATTAATGCATTTATGGGGTACAATGTGCTGATTTGATATACAATCTGGAATGCTTACACCAAACTGGTTAACATAACGATCACCTCACTTATTCGTTGTGATAAGCATGTTTCATTTTATTTATTTATTTTTAATTTTTTTTAAGTTTTTTTAAGATTTTTAAAGTTTTTTAAGTTTGTTTGTTTGTTTTAGACAGAGCCTCAAGCTATCACTCTGGGTAGAGTGCTGTGGCATCACAGCTCACAGCAACCTCCAACTCCTGGGCTTAAGCAATTCTCTTGCCTCAGCCTCCTGAGTAGCTGGGACTACAGGCACCCAGCACAACGCCCGGCTATATTTTGGGTGTAGTTGTCATTGTTTGGCAGGCCTAGCCTGGATTTGAACCCACCAGCTCTGGTGTATGTGGTTGGTACCTTAGCTGCTTGAGCTATAGGCGCCACCCTATTTTTAATTTTTTTTTTTTTGGCTTGTCGCCTGTGGCTCAATCGGCTAAGGCGCCAGCCACATACACCTAAGGTGGCGGGTTCGAATCCCCAGCCTGGGCCCGCCAAACAACAATGATGGCTGCAACCAAAAAACAGCCGGGTGTTGTGGCGGGCGCCTGTGGTCCCAGCTACTTGGGAGGCAGAGGCAGAAGACTCGCTTGAGCCCAGGAGTTGGAGGTTGCTATGAGCTGTGATGCCATGGCACTCTACCCAGGGGGATAGCTTGAGGCTCCATCTCAAAAATAAATAAATAAATAAATAAATAAAATAAAATAAAATAAAAATAAAAATAAATAAAAAAAAATCTGTGCTTCTGTTCAGAAAGGGGGATGCTGGTATTTTTGGAGATAGAAGTCTGCCAGCCTCCTCATTTGCTGACAAATTAATAAACTTCTCTTTTCTTCCCCTTGAAAAATAAAAGAGAGAGAGAGGAGAGAGAGAAAATAAATTGAGTCATATGTACTGACAAGTATTTGGAAAGAAGGTAGCAATACAGTCCTCTGGCAGGGCTAAAGGAGTCTAACCAATGCAAACGCCTGAGTGCTCACCTGACTGCCTCAAAAAACCCATCCTCAATAAAACAATTCTGTGCCTGTTTCAGCAAAGAGAAAGATGAGTCAGTGAAAAACAGTTTTACAAACTGATGGCTATGAGGTTTGACAGCAGCCCTTGGGATGGATACATTGGAGCTTTAACTCTATGTAGATTCAATATTAATCAGTAGCTCAGAGATTTTAGGAGGATTAAAAGAGCTATAGTATCTGAAACAAGTCAGGAAAAGGTCCCTCTTAATGGACAATGTATATCATTGAGCACAAGTGAAAATAGACAAAACAGAGCAGGTTAATGGATAAGTCATGAGGAGGAGGAGGAAAGTAAAAATCTTATTAGATGAAAAATAGTTGAGGAAATCAGGGAAATCTGAATTTAAAGGAAGAAGACACAGGAAGGGAAGAGGATCTGATTGCTATCTTTAATAACTTGAAAGATTATCACACGCAAATTGAACTCCCAAGGAAGAGAACAACCATCAGCATTTCTGGACTGACTACAGTGAGATGATGACTTTTAACTCAAAGAAAAAAGGAAGAAAATTCTAATGGTTACCAGTAGGCAAAGGTGGAATAAGATGCCTGGGGAGACAGTAAATTCCATGTCACCCAGGTTGTCAAGGCAGAGATCAGATGACTATTTGGCAGAGATGATCTTTTCATTTCCTTCTAACACAGATATTTTTTTCTTTTTTCTTTTTTTTTTTTTTTTTTGCAATTTTTGGCCGGGGCTGTGTTTGAACCCACCACCTCTGGCATATGGGGATGGCACCTGACTCCTTTGAGCTACAGGCACTGCCCAACCAACACAGATTTTTTATGGCTTTAGGAGGCCATTCATTTATTGCTTTTATAAATATGATTGTGTCCTATACATTTTTCTACATGCTAAGGATCTAGCGTGAAATAAGACTGACATAATCTTTCCCTCATAGAGCTCAAAATATAATGAGAAAATAGACAATAAATAAATAAGCCAGTTAATGAACAAACTATTATAGATTCTGATACATACTCTAAAGAAAATACATAGAATAATGTAGAGTAACTAAGGTGGAGTAAAGGCTAGGCGGGGGCACCATTTGGTCTTTTCCAAGTTAGTGGTTGAAAGAAAAATCTATTATGAAAGTGATTTTAAGCTGTGATCTAAAGGTTGAGAGGGACCTAGCCATGTGAAACACTGAGAAAAAAGACTTCCAGGCAGAACAAACAGCTAGTGCAAATGTCCTAAATCAAGAAAGGGCTTGGGATGTCCAAGGAATAAAAAAAAAAAAAAAAAAAAAGACCAAGAAAACTGAAGAATACTCAACAGAGAGAAGATTGGTACCCAGAAAGTCAGAGGCAGCACGGGACACTTAATATTTCTGATAGGTATTTGTCAACTGCAAAACTCATCATTGATCTATTTCACTGCTAACAATATCCCAGATTTTGTATCCTCGGTGTTTTTGGAAGAAGTGACCCAGTTCCCACTAGAGTGCACCTTAACTGGTTTATTCAGACCACAATGTTTCATCTCATTACCTACAGCTATTGTTAAAAAGCACAGGACCTGAGTCAGACCAATGAAGGCCAATAAAATAATACAGGTCCTCTTGTTTGAATTGTTCCAGAAGACTATTCTTTCTCATATCTTAAGAATTAATACGGAAAAGTACCTGGCTGCTCACAGATATTCCCAGATGAGAAAGCAAGGTTTTGCCTCATATGGGAGAAATACTATTTATTAAACACAATACTATTTTCTCAGAAGCTGAGGAGAAGAAAACTGATCAGGATAATATCGTTGATTTGCTGGTCCAACTATCCATCAAAATAAGTCTCATGCTTGAATCAATCAATAAATTTCCTTTGTTGTTTAAGCAAGTTTGTGTAATTTCCTGCTGCTACTCAGTATATAAAGGACCCTAATTAATATACTATGGAAGGTGTGCCAACTTTGTTTCGTGAACAAAAGTAGAAGCTGTTGAGAATTTGTAAACTTGGGACAGAAGTGATCTTATTAACATTTTTGTTTTTTAAACTACACTAAATGTCAATGTCTTTTTAATAACAGAATTCCATCTTTTAAAGTTCAGTGGTCAATTGGTATATTTTATATATTCCTTCTTCTATATTTTTATTATTGTTTTAGACTGCCATATCCTATTTTTCTTTTCTTTTGTTTTCTTTCATTTGATCAAAAGTTTTGAATTAAGTTTCTGGATGGATTATGGTACTATTTATAGAAATAGGAAATATTAAAGCATACATAGGTTTGAAGGCAGGTCAAGACTTCATTTATAGACAAGTCTGAAATACTTATTATCAGATATTCATGCACAATTTTCAAATTGGCTCTTGGATTTAAAAGACTAAATCCTTGGTAGAGCAAGATGGGAGAGTAGAGTGGAGACTTCAGGACCCTAAGAAGAGGACGAAAGCAGTGGAGAAGTGCCAAATGTTTGTGATCAGCCTTAAGCCAGCTGGCCTTGGCAGATGTGGTGGCAGCAGCTACAGAGAGAGTTTGCAGACCAGGACGGCTTTCCCTGGGTTTTTCTGTTTTTCTTTCTTTCTTTCTTCTTCTTCTTTTTTTTTTTTTTGACTTGGGCATTTGGTTGAGTTACCTTAGGAGACCTTGAGTGACCAAGGCAAAGTGAGCAAGTCACTTTGAACAGTGCCCAGAGGCCATTACTGAGCCCCTGGGACTGAGAGAAGCTTTCATTGTTCAGCTGCAGGGCAGGTACAGCCATTGTGGGTTAGCAGACTTGCAGACTTGGCCCTCTGGGTCCTAGTAAGTGAGGACAGTTCTGGGGTACCTGATAAGTGGACTGTTACTTCTGGAGAAATCAGAGTGACACATGCTTTCCTGAAAAAGCCAGTGCCAGACAGGGGATGTGATTTGGAAAAGTCAAGGTATGTCTATTAAGTGGGCTGAGGAGAGATTCAGGTTCCCAACCCTGTGGGGTTGGAGGGCAAAGAAGTCAGCAGAGGCTTCCAGTCTCCATCTTATATAGCTGGATCAGCACTGTGATTAGCATCTCATACCCCACAAGATCATCTGTTGTCCAGGCAATATTCAGCAATATTTGCAATATTCAGCAAAGTTATTTATATATAATTTTTTTCTTTATAATTTTTTTCACCTTTTCCCCCTGATATTTTTTCTTTTTTTCTTCATTTTGCTCATGTAAATATAATTTTTCATTGTGGTCTTCTTTAAAAGTAAGGGCTTCATTTTTGCTGGTTTTTCAGCCTCTCTTGCATGTTTTTTCCCCTAATTTTATCCCTTAAAATTTTTTGTTGTTATTGTTTTGGCTTGATAGTATTTTTGTTTTTCTTCTCTATTTGGTGGAGGTGGGGTCTATGTCTGCCCAGGTTTGCAAAGAGCTGCAAGTGACAAGGGACCCACCCAATCCAGCCCAGCCCTCCCCGCCCCACACAAGTTGGGATTTGTGGGTGTGGGTCAAAGTACCTTACTGTACACCACTCTGACTCCTGTCTCCCTCTTTCTGTTCTTCTCTTCTTTTTGTCAATCTTCTTGTTTACTCCCCCTCTTTCCTTTCTCTTTTCTCTCTTTTTAAAAATCTTTTATCCCTTCTTAGTCTTAGTCTTCACTCTTCTAATTCTTTTAGTCCTTTACCAAAAGGACACTTCCACAACTTAGGTCAGAGGCACAGTAACTTAAAGAGCAAGAGGAAGTGGGAGGAAATAGTAGGACAAGGAAGCAGACAAAAAGAAAATATTCATGAGGAAGAAACAGCAGGGAAATCCTGGCAACATGAAAAACCAGGCCAGAGCAAACCCCCCCAAAGAGATCATGAGGTAGTTATTGCAGAGGATTCACCTATAAAGAAATGTTACAAATGACAGAAGGGGAATTTAAAATATGGATGGTAAAAAACAGTGAAGGAAATTGTTGAGAAAGTAGAAAATAATCAAAAGGAAATCTTAAAACATAATTAAATAAGAGATGAATGATATGAAAAATATAGAAAGGATATAGCAGAGCTTAAGAAATTAAAGCAATCAGGGATCTTAAAAATGCAGTAGAAAGTATCAATAACAGATTAGACCATGCAGAAGAAGGAATCTCAGAGGTAGAGGATAAAGCTCTCTAACTAACGTAGGCAGTTAAGGAGACAGAAAAAAAGAGAAACAAAGCTCAACATTCACTGAGGAATTATGGGACTTCATGAATTGTTCAAACATACAAGTTATAGGTATCCCAGAAGGAGAAGAAGATCAATCCAGAGAAATGGAAGTCCTACTAGAGGATATCATAAATGAAAATTTCCCAAATACCACCAAAGATTCTGACACACTCCTTTAAGAGGAATATCAGCCCCCAGATCATCTCAATTGAAATAGAGCTTCTTCGAGATGCATTGTCATGAAACTGTCAAGATAAAGAAGATTCTGTAAGCTACCAGGAGTAAGTGCCAATTGACCACAGAGGCAATTCCATCAGGGATTAAGATTCCCACATCCAAAAAACAGAAAGAGAGCACATCAATAACCTAAATAATCATCTTCAAGAAATGGAAAAGAAAGAGCAATCCAATCTCAAACCTGCCAGAAAATAAAAAAAGAAAATTAAATCAGAAATAAATGAAATTGAAAATAAAAGAATCAATCAGAAAACTAATGAAACAAAAAGTTGGTTCTTTGAAAAGATAAATAAAATTGATAAACCATTGGCCAGATTAACCAGAAATATAAATTTAAAATCTTTAATAACCTCAGTCAGAAGTGAAAAGGAGAAATAACAACTGATAACAGAGATGCAAGAGATTATTTCTGACTACTACCAAAAACTTTAGGCCCAGAAATTTGACAGTGTGGAGGAAATTCCAATACCTGGAATTACACCATCTTCCTAAACTTAACTGGAAGAAACAGATCTCTGGAACAAACCAATATTAAGCACTGATATTTCAGAAACAATCAAAAAAGCTTGCATCAACAGCAACAACAAAAAGACAAGACGGCTTCACATCAGAATTCCATCACACCTTCAAAGATGAGTTTGTACCTATACTGCAGAACCTATTCCAAAACATTGAGAATGAAGGAACCTTCCCTAGCACATTGTATGAAGCAAACATCACCTTGATTCCAAAACCAGGAAAGGATCCAAATAAAAAGAACTACAGACCAATTTCACTAATGAATATCAAAATACTCAACAAAATCTTAGCTAATAGATTGCACTACTCATAAAAAAAATTATACATCACATTACCCAAAGGAATATATAACTTTAATGCAATCCCCATTAAAGCTCCACTGTCACATTTTAAAGATCTTGAAAAAATAAGACTTCATTTTATATGAAATCAGAAAAAACCTTGAATAGCCAAGACATTACTGAGGAATAAAAACAAAGCAAGAGGAATCATGCTACCAGACCTCAGATTATACTATAAATCAATAGTGATTAAAATAGCATGGTACTGACACAAAAACAGAGAGGTAGATGTATGGAACAGAATAGATAGCCAACAGATGAATCCAGCTACCTACTGTTACCTGATCTTTGACAAGCCAATTAAAAACACTGAGTGGGGAAAAGATTACCTATTTAACAAATGGTGCTGGGTAAACTGGCTGGCAACCTGTAGAAGACTGAAACTGGACCCACACCTTTCACCATTAATTAAGATCGACTCTCACTGGATTAAAGATTTAAACTCAAGACATGAAACCATAAAAATACGAGAAGAAAGTGTAGGGAAAACACTTGAAGAAATTGGCCTGGGCGAATATTTTACGAGAAGGACACCCCGGGCAATTGAAGCAACCTCTAAAATATACTACTGGGACCTGATCAAACTAAAGAGCTTCTGCACAGCCAAGAACACAGTAAGAAAAGCAGGAAGACAGCCCTCAGAATGGGAGAAGATATTTGCAGGTTATGTCTCTGACAAAGGTTTAATAACCAGAATCCATAGAGAACTCAAATGTTATTAGCAAGAAAAAACAAGTGATCCCATCTCAGGGTGGGCAAAGAACTTGAAGAGGAATTTCACTAAAGAAGATAGGAGTATGGCCTATAGATATATGAAAAAATGCTCACCATCTTAATCACCAGAGAAATGCAAATCAAAACTACTTTGAGATATCACCTAACTCCAGTAAGATTAGCCCGTATCACAAAATCCCAAAACCAGAAATGCTGGCGTGGATGTGGAGAAAGGGAACACTTCTACACTGCTGGTGGGAATGCAAACTAATAAGTTCCTTTTGGAAAGATGTCTGGAGAACACTTAGAGAACTAAAAATTTACCTGCCATTTGATCCTACAATTCCTTTATTAGGTATATATCCAGAAGACCAAAAATCACATTACAACAAAGATATTTGTATCAGAATGTTTACTGCAGCCCAATTCATAATTGCCAGGTCATGGAAGAAGCCCAAGTGCCAATCAATCCATGAATAGATCAAGAATCTGTGGTATATGTACACCATGGAATACTATGCAGCCATAAAGAAAGATGGAGACTTTACCTCCTTCATGTTTACATGGATGGAGCTGGAAAATGTTCTTCTTAGCAAAGTATCAGAAGAATGGAAGAAAAAGTATCCAATG
>CAUYQV010022794.1:0-11619 GCA_963574575.1 Galagoides demidoff
TCCGCCTCCCAAGTAGCTGGGACCACAGGCGCCTGCCACAACGCCCGGCCATTTTTTGGTTGCAGCCATCATTGTTGTTTGGCGGGCCTGGGCTGGGGATTCGAACCCGCCACCTTAGGTGTACGTGGCTGGCGCCTTAGCCACAAGCTCTAACTCTTACCCAGGCTAGAGTATAGTGGCTCATTATAGCTCCCTGCACCTTCAACTCCTGGGCTCAAGCAATCCTCCTTCCTCAGCCTCCCAAGTAGCTGGGACTCCAGGCACATGCCATTACACCTGGCTAAGTCTTTTCTAGAAAAATATTATTTGTGGGTCTTGCTCTTGTTCAGGCTTCAGAGCATCATAACACCTAGCTTCTTAAAGTGCTAAGATTACAGGTGTGATCCACCATGCCTGGCTGCAACTGGGCAATGTAATAGGACCGTCTTAGGAACCTTGAAGGGCAGGTTCTTGATCCTGGGACTTGGAGCGTGAGTTCATGTCTGGGTAGGAGCTGCACAGAGGCCACACTGTACTGGGCCAATTCAAGGCTGGGTGGGGGTCGGGATTCCAACCATGTGGTGCTGCTCTGCCCACCATGCTGGCTGTCTTTATAGTCTTGCTGCATGAAGTGGGACCACTGTGTGCCCTGTAGGTGTTTTCTGTAATATCCCTATCCAGCCAGACTCCTTCCCCAGGGGGGGTCAGTGCCCTCCCCTCCTTGAGGGTGAAATTATTATCTGGAAACCCCAAGACCTAAGCAGGCCACAGAGCAGCATTCCTCATTTCTTCCTGAGGGCTCCTGGCTGCTGCTGATCTCTGATGGTGGAGAGATGACCAAGTGCCAGAGGGCCTTGCTGCTTTGGGGTCACCACCTGGCCTGTGAGGCTAAAGGTCCTGGCTGGAGAATGACCTAACATATGTACCCACCCTTGCTTGCTGAGGGGAGTTGGGACATTGGGGATAGGGGTGGCTTTCTGGGGGCATTTGCCCTTGACCTGGGTTCTGCTACATAGGCCAGAGTTGGATGTGCCATGTTCAGAACTATGTGACTTGGGCCTCTTTGTGCCTCAGTTTCCTCATCTATCAAATGGATACCAATTGTGCTTCCCTGCTGGCCTCCTAAGAGGGGTTCCAGGCAGAGGATGGGAAGAAATGTCTGCATGTGGGCATGGGTTCTGGCTTCATCCACCCACTTGGGAGAGAGAGTGGCAGGAAGGAGGTAAGAGGGATCCTCTGAGGCATATCCCCCTTATCACCCCATCTCCAGCAAAGGTACAAGGAGGCAGCGAGAACAGACCACCTGAGCCCTTAGCAGCCCTGCTCCATTCTCTATCCACTTTCAGAATAATCTGGAACATTCCCAGTTCTTTGGGGAGCAACCAAAATCTCTCCCTCCCCTGCTGTGTCTCTGGGGTGGAGGGAGGTTGCCAGCCCCTCTTGTGCCCCAGCCCTGGGGCTCAGCCAGAACTTGGCAGGCAGAGCACCGTCTTCTCTTTCTGCCCAGCACCTGCAAGCCCTCTGGGGAGAGAAGGCACACCGGAGGGCTGCCTTGTGCATACTTGCTGGAAGCACTTACTGGATGCCAGGCCCCTTCTGAGTGCTTTACCTGCCCCAGCTCCACTCTCCCAGCAGCCCCATTTGATTGATGAGACAATACAGAGTAGAGAAGGGTACAGTCTCCTCTGGGGCTCCCTGGCTCCTGAGTGGCATCTCAGAACCTATCCTGGCTGGCTGGCTGGCTTTGGAGACGCTGCCCCAGCTGCTGTGTGGACTAAATGATGGGGATGGGGGTAAGGGAGCGCTCTGGAGGTGAGCGGAGCTGCTTCTAGGTTTCCAGGGACCAAGGCATGGCTGGGCTGAGTGCCAGCCTCTGAGAATAGAGCCTGTTGCTGCCACTAGGCACTTACGTTTGGGGAGTGCCTTTTTGATTCACCCAGCTTTGTTCTAAAAGCCAGTGAGAGATCTCAGGTGCTACCTTCAGCTTGCTTGGGTGAGGATGGGGAATCACGGGTCTTGACACACATACCCCTGGCAAGATGCTTCTGCATGCACGGAGGGTGGGGGGATGGGACTCCCTGTAGTGCCCTAGACTCAGTGGGTGTAGCTCAAGAACCACCCTCCTGTCCCCACAGTCCAGGCTTCCAGCAGCTGGTCTTTGGCTGGCTGGGATGATGGCCCACCTCATGGTGGGGACTCCCCCTACACTACCTGGGGTGACTGGAGTGGCCACAAGCATAGCTTTATAGTCAGACTCAGGGTCTGATCCAACATCAGTCAAATGGAGCTATGTGACCTGAAGGAAGTGGCCTTAACCTCTCTGAGTCTTAATGGCTGCCTAGCTCCTGGATCCTTGAGCAGAGGACCAGAGAAGACTAGGTCACACCACCAACACCACCACCACCACAACCAGTGCCTGCCCAGCCTGCTTCTCAAGGCCCTGCCACAGCCCTCCCTTCCCCCAGCTGGAGCCCCTATCTACAGCCCCGGGCTTTTCTGACCCATGGGGGGCGGGGCTCATACTTCCCTTATCACTATAAAGCAGTGGTTCTCAACCTTCCTAATGTTGTGGCCCTTTAATACAGTTCCTGTGAGTTGCGACCCACAGGTTGAGAACTGCTGCTCTAAAGGATAGGGCTGGCTGGAATTCTTTTGGGGACCCAGCTCTGTCCTCTCAGCCGGTACCTCCACAAGGCTGGCCTGAGTGAATCAACTAAGGGACAGAAGTCATGGAAGGGCTCGGTGTCTGTGGCTCAAGCGGCTAAGGCGCCAGCCACATACACCCCAGGTGGCAGGTTCGCATCCCAGCCCGGGCCCGCCAAACAACAATGATGGCTGCAACCAAAAAATGGCCGGGCGTTGTGGCGGGCGCCTGTGGTCCCAGCTACTTGGGAGGCGGAGGCAGGAGACTCGCTTGAGCCCAGGAGTTGGAGGTTGCTATGAACTGTGATGCCATGCACTCTAAGGGGGATAGCTTGAGGCTCTGTCTCAAAAAAAAAAATCAAAAAACCCCCCAAAAACAAATAAATTGTGCAACTGCCTAAATATTTAAACTAAGGCATACCATTTTTTACTAGGATTATCCTCTGAGAAATATTCAATTGGTAGGGTGCAGATGCATACAGAAGGAGATATAAATACTAAGTTTTATATTCACAGTCCCAACAGTTTTCAGCAGTGTTTTATTTTTATTTTATTTTTTGAGATGGAGCCTCAAGCTATCCCCCTGGGTAGAGTGCCATGGCATCACAGCTCATAGCAACCTCCAACTCCTGGGCTCAAGCAAGTCTCCTGCCTCCGCCTCCCAAGCAGCTGGGACCACAGGTGCCCACCACAACGCCCGGCCAAATTTTGGTTGCAGCCATCATTGTTGTTTGGCAGGCCCGGGCTGGGGATTCTAACCCGCCACCTTAGGTGTACGTGGCTGGCGCCTTAGCCGATTGAGCCACAGGCGCCCAGCCAACACAATTAATTAACCACCAAATTCACCTGCCTGCTTGGGTGGCCTGAGAAGTTAGGGCCCAATGGCAATCCAAGTTTAAAAATTTGGGGGTCGCTGAGCAGTCTCCTGAGGTGCATGAGGCCTGAGAAGTCTGGGAGCTTCGCCGGGGCAGGGTGATGAACCCCTCCTTCCCCTCTCAAACCCTAACTTGAGACTAAACCCTGCCGCTTCCTGCTTTGCCCCAGGGAGGTCTGTGTCCCCGATCCCTCCTCATATCAACTCTCAGGACCTCCAGCTCTCACCTCCAGCCTTTACTGGCTCCTCTGAGAGTCCTCCATCCCAGCTAGGCCTCCATCCATCCCGAGTGGAAGTGTGGGCTCCCTGCCCCCATGCACTAGGGCCCCAGCTCAGCACAGTGGGAGGTGGGCGGGGAGCACAGCAGTGGGGAGAACTCCTGTAAACTCAGGCTCAGGGACTCAAACGCGCCAGGGTCTGGGTGCCCTCAGCACAGAGGCCTTCCCACCGCAGGGACAGACTGTCCACGTGTGTGTGATGGGTTTCAGAACCAGAGCTAGATTCAGAGCTGGCTGCTGAGGGGGTGGCGTCCTGTACGTGGATGTCACACTTACATCTGCAGAGGGCCCACTGCCCAGCAACGGTTGGATGGAGTGTCCCTTAGCCAACTCCAGCAGCAGCTGGGTGGGGAGCTTGGGACCTGTGGTGCAGAGCCAGGGCTCCCGTGTGCAGAGAGGACCTGGTGGTACTGTGAACTGGTTTGCATAGGGGTCAACCTTCTGTGGGGGCACAGCTGCTCACCGTTGGCGCAGACCACGCCCGCGTCCTGTGTGTGCCTGCAGTTGCTCTTCAGCCAGCCCAGGGATTTGCAGTTGGCCAGCGAGGGCTCTGTCCCTGTACACTCCACCTCATCCAGCATGACGGGGCCCGTTCCTGTTGGCACAGTAGAGGTCAGAGGCTGAGGCTGCGGGGGAAGGCCCTGCCACCAGGGCCACTCCCCTTAGAGGCTTTGGAAAGATCAGTCACAGCGGCTGCAGAGGGACCAGATGTCAAAGCCTGGCAGTCCCATGGTCCCGTCAGCCCCTCCCTGCTCCATGTTCCCCACCTGGCCCTGTCTGCAGACAGGGCTCTCCCCAGGCCTAGTCATGGTGAAAATTCACGTGGGGATTGGGTTTATTACTGTAACATCGCACCATAACTCAGCCTTCATCCTTATAAGGTTTAACAGCTGCTTATCAGAGGCAGGATGGATGTGTATCCCCGTCACTGAATACAGCAGCACCTCAATAGCTGCCCACCCCCACACTGACCAACTCCTTAAGTTGACCTCATGTTCATGGACCTGACATGCACCACATGTATGTGTCAGTAGAGCAGACCCCGTTCCTTTCCTGACCACCTCTGTATGCTGACCATGTGTGACAGTCCCCTGGGTGGCCACCTCACAGCGTTCTACAGTGTTTGGATTATTTCTCTTCTTTTCAGAATCACAGTCACTGTGTCAGTGGAAACCTTCCTGCAAACAGAGTTTTCTTCTTTTTTTTTTTTGAGACAGAGTCTCACTATCGCCCTCGGTAGAGTGTCATGGCGTCACAGCTCACAGCAACCTCAAAGTCTCAGGCTTAAGCAATTTTCTTGCTTCAGCCTCCCAAGTAGCTGGGATTTCAGGTGTCTGCCACAATGCCTGGCTATTTTTTTGTTGTAGTTTTCACTATTGTTTAGCTGGCCTGGGCTGGGTTTGAACCTGCCAGCGTCGGTGTATGTGGCCCATGCCGTAACCACTGAGCTATGAGCACTGCCAAACAGAGTTTTCTTTTGAGGGTAAATGTATCAAGAGAACAAATTCCCCAGAGTGGAGTTTCTGGGCTGCAGGGAACAAGTGTGCAGTGAACCTCTGGAATCCCGCTAGGGAGCCTGATCTGCAAAGCTTTGTCCTTGCCTTTCCTGTCCCTGAAAATCCTGCAGGCTCCATTACTAAGCAGAAATCCAATTTGCATGTCTTTGATGTCTGCCTCCTCTTAGTGGATTTGCCCCTTTTGAGGGCGGCTGCTACACAATGGGGACAGGGAGGAGGACAGGGAAAGGGATGCCGACAGGACAGTGGCCCCTACCTTTCCCAAAGGCAGCCCTGCCCAGAGCCTCCGTGGCGTTCTCAAATCCCAGGGCCCGGCAGACGACGCTAGCATCAGTCAGGTCCCACAAGTTGTCACACACGGTGCCCCACTGGCCCCTGTAGAAGATCTCCACACGGCCCTGATTGGCAGCACCCCCATCGGCCAGCCGCATGTCACCATCCTCCAAGCCTGTGGGCAAAGGTTGAAGGATGAGGCCGGCCAGCTGCATCTGCCCACACGCCCGGGTCATGTGCCTGTGCTGGTGGCAGGAAAGTTGTCCCCAGCTGGGTTGACCTGCTGAGCTTATTTCCCAGAACCTTGCCCTCTGTGCATGGGGTGCTCACTAGGGAGGAAGGGAAATGGACACCCCTCAACACACACAGGGACTGAACCCACCTTTCCTCAGCTTTAAGGTCTGTGCCCTTCACTCCATAGGTGGAAAAGAGGTAGAAAGAGCCCTCAGTTTTCCAGTTCCTGACCCTGGAGAGGCGGGAGGTCCATGCGGACTCCACCTGCCTACAGCTTGCGGGTGCTGGCCGGTGGGGCAACAGGCCCTCTGAGTCCCAGAGGCATGGTAGGATGCTGCCAGGAGGCATGCTTCTGGAACCTGGTCCCCTTATGCCCCTACCATGTCAGGCAGGGGCCAGTGCCTGAGTTCTAGGGCTGTCTAGGCCAATGGGCAATACTCACTGGGGGCACCCTAGGCTTCTGTGGGGTCACCAGGGTGATCAAGGCCTCCTGGGGCTCACAGCATACAGGGCACAAGGAAAGGCACTTGGGACCCCTGGAGAGCGTGACCTGTGCTCAGACGTTGCTCACCTCATGACACCCCCAGCCATTGTCTGGTTTGATCAGACCCCCAGTTCCCATGGGCTGGTATGGAGAATTCCTTGACATGCTCTCAATAATCTGTACCTCATCTGAGCCCAGGTGAGCCCCGATCCCATGTAGGCCCTAGGAGCCATCACCACTGGGGTGCCCAGGGTTTCACTGGGAGAGAAGACGCAGCAGACCCTGGGACCAGGCACCAAGCAGGTCAGAGAAGACCCAGCTAAGCCTGGGGACCAGGCACCCAGCAGGTTGCCTCCTTTCCTTCCTCATTTTCTGCAGGGCGAGCATTAACCCCAGAGTGCGTTTGCAGCAGCCTCACAGACTTGCTTTTGGCATTTCCTGGTGGTTCCACTCACCTTGCGTCCCTATAACCAGCAGCCACATCCAGAGGAGTCCTGGGAGGGCCATGGCGGTGCCAGGAAGCTCTGACCCTGCAGCAGAAGGAAGCAGCAGATTAAGACACGGGGGCAGGGTGGCCCCAGCCCTAGGCACTCGTCTGCCATGGTCCTTCACTTAGGCTTGAGGATGGCCCACCGTGAGGCAGGCGGGCCCCCTCTCTTGCACAGCCAACTATGGTCATGGGTGAGTGTGATGAACACTGTGGATGTGGAAGCCCTGGTGTCATAGGTACTCCGGGCAGGGGTCCCTCACCTGGTCTACAGGGTGGCCTTCGAAGGAAGGGGTGGCTGTCTCCTGGAAGAGGAGCGGAGAGGTGAGGGTGGAAGCTCTGGGCAGCCTGGGAGTCTGGTAAAGGCTGGGCTTTATCTTCAGGAGGCAGATCTCTGTGGGTGGCCCAGGTCTATGGCAAAGATGCGTCTATGGCTTGGGGAGTAGAAGGAGGGGGACCTATCAGGAGGAGGCCACAGAGCAACCCAGTTGACAGGAGGCAGGAGATAGGTGGGGCTCCAAGTGCTGGAGGGGTTGGTGGGGAGGAGGAGTCAGATCTTTGCAGCTGGGGGCATGACTGAAACTCAAGCTCCTGGGAGGGTGGTGGGGGTGTACCGTGGACTTGAAGTGTGCCCAAGACCTTGAAGCTTGGAGGACCCAGGTTTCTGGTTTTTGGCCTGGCATTCTGGCCTCTATGAAATTCTTTAAAAATTTTTTTTCTTCTGGACAGCACCTGTGGCTCAAAGGAGTAGGGTGCCAGCTCCATATGCCAGAGGTTGTGGGTTTAAACCCAGCCCCGGACAAAAACTCCAAAAAAAATTTTTTTTTCTTCTTCTTTAATTTAAGAGACAGTGTCTCACTCTGTCACCCAAACTGGAATATAGTGGCATCAATATAGCTCACTGTAACTTTGAGCTCCTGAGTTTAAGTGATCCTCTTGGCTCAGCCTCCCAAGCAACTGGGACCATAGGTGCCCACTGCCATGACAGGATAATTTATTTTTTTTTCTGTAGATATTATGTTGCCCAGGCAGGTCTCCAACTCCTGGTCTTCAGAGATCCTCCTACCTCGGCCTTCTGAAGTGCTGAGATTACAGGTTTGAGTCACTGCACCTGACTCTATATAATTCTTTTTTTTTTCTTTTTTTGAGACAGAGTCACCCTCTGTCACCTTGGATAAAGTACTATAGTGTCATAGCTCACAGCAACCTCAAACTCTTGGGCTCAAGCAATCCTCTTGCCTCAGCCTCCCAAGAAGCTGGGACGACAGGCACCCACCACAATGCCGGAAGAGACAAAGGTCTCACTCTTGCTCAGGCTGGTCTCGAACTCCTGAGCTCAAGCAATCCACTTGCCTCGGCCTCCCAGAGTGTTGGGATCACAGGCGTGAGCCACCGAGCCTGGCCCTCTATGTAATTCCTGACATTCATGTTTCATGTTCTCCTGCGGTGACCTGCTGACTCACTACCCGCCCCCCTCCCCACGAGTGGATAGAATCCCAGGACATCTCACACCCTTCCCTGCAGTCCAGCAGGCAGGCACTGGCAGCTGGCAGCTCCACTGTGAGCCCTAGCTACAAGTTGGGGCCTGGTGACCTAGAGGTGAGGGTCCCCTAGAGCTTGTTGGGAACCTGAGTTGTAACCTCACCTAGTCTCTCTAGGTTGGAATTTCCACTGACGAGACCCCTTGTTAGGAGGCTCACACACCAGCAGGAGGCTCAGTGGGACCCTGAGATCCACCTTGGTAACTAATACCCCAGTTTTCAAGTGAATGAGCTGAAGCCAGACCAGCAAACTGGCTCCAAGCCGCAGGCTGGGGGCTGTGCAGCACAGCCTGCCTCCTGCTGGATCTGTCTCGGCAGGCAGCTGAAGGGGCCAGGGTGACTGGCTGTCCCATGTGCAGGGACTGTGCTGGCTTTGGCACTGAAGTCCCATGTCCTGGGAACTCCCCCAGGCCCAGGCACACCAAGTTTGTTTACCCTGAGACAGAAACTTGGGGCCCTGGGAAAAAATGGCCAGTCAAGCACCTGATGCAAGTGTCACTGCCCTTTGGGCAGCAGTGGCTGTCTGTTTTTGCCTGACTCCCTCATATGGGAAGTTGGGACGAGACTACCTGCCTTGGCCTATATGATGCCTCTGCAAATAGAACAAAGCACTCTTCCTCGGGGTGGGTACATGCCTGGCCTGAAGGCACAGACCTGAGAGGGCCAAGGGTTAAATGCAACCCGCCTGCCCCTTTGGCTGGTGCTCTTGTGCAGTGAATAACCTGCCCAGCTGTACAGAGGTCCTATGGATCTGGGCGCATCAGTGGTGACGTCTGGGCTCAGGGCCCCAAGCTCTAGGTCCAGGTAGAGAGAGGGCGCCCACCTGACAGTGAGAGGCAGGGGCTTACCTGACAGAGGCAGCTACTGGCTGCTACAGGAGCCTTCTGGGGACCAGGCCCTCAACCTAGGAAACACTCCTTGTGTGGACTGCGATCAGGCCGATCCCAGGAAATGCTTTAGAAAACTTAGTTTCGTTTTGATTTCCACAAACCACCTGACATAGATTTCTGCTGGGGTTGGCTGCTGAAAATGCTTCCTGGGGATGCTTTTTCTCAGCCCTCCCTGGTAGGGCTTGGCAGCTGCCCAAGGCAGCAGGACTGACAGTCACATTCAAACAGAAACACTCTTCCAGGCTGGCCCACGTCCACGAATGCAGCTGGCCAGTGAAGGAGGTAGACCCCACCCATAGCTCCTGACCCCAGAGCCTGAGCCTGTTACCACTGGACTCTGCTCCCCACACTCCCCTAATGCCTGGGGTCACTCTGCTAGCATCTCTCCCATAGTGGGGCAGGGGACAGAGCCCCTTTGATGGGTATAAATGATCTGTCCAACTAATACCCATTCCTTTTCCTCCCACAGAGAAGCTGCCCCTTGATTTTCCCTTGGAGAGCATCCCTCTCTCACTCCCAGCTGTGCAATTCAAGAGGGCCCCAGGCCTGGCTGGCTGAGCCCCGCAGGCCCTGTGGGGCATATAGATGGTTTTGGGGAGGAGCCCCTGGATCCAGGCAGTCTAGCAAGAGCTGGGTTCAGACTAAGGGATAATGCAGGCCCAAACTGCAGGAGGCTGGTGTGCCCAGCAGACGATACCCCGGGGGCAGAGAAGTGAGTGATGCCCTGTGAGCCCCTGGGTCCAGCCGGCCTAAGTGGTAGTCTAGCCTTGGGCTTTATTGCTCAGCGAGGTAGTAACAACGTTTGGGATGAGGGTCATTCCCTTGGAAGGTGATCTCTGACCAGTGGTTCTCAGCTGGGCTGAACAGGAGAATCACAGGGCAGTTTTATGAACTCCCAAGGCCTAGGCCTATGAAATCACAATCTTGTGGTGAGGGCAGGCAGTCCCGCTGGGTTAGTCCCAGAGAGCAAGCCCAGAGGCCATTCAGTGACTACTTCTGGCAGTCTAAGCCCCTCCAGAAAAACAGTGAAGACCCAGGGGCAGAAGCAGCTAAAGGAACAGGTGCAGGAGTCCTACTGGATCCCAGATCCCACCAGGATCGAGGCCTTGGTGCCTGTCGAGGCCTTGGTGCCTGTCGACACAGAAGCTCCACCCTCACTTACCATCTCCAGTTATTTTTACCCACGTAAGTGGCCCGGGAAGGACAGGAACACATGTTTGAGAAGCGTCGTGGGAATGTTTAAAACTCAGCTTGCTGAACCTTAGCCCTGGAGTCCAGGCCTGTGAGACGTCAGGCCCAAAGGCCTCACTGTGGAACCAGGTGTCTCCTGAAGAACAAGGGTGTGGCATTTGGATGAGACTCAACTTGTCATTCTTTTGGCATCAGATCTATGAAATCTTTTCTTAACCCAAAGTCACAAAGGTTTTCTCCTATGTCTTCTTCTAGGAGTTTGTAGTTTTAGCTCCTACATTGGAATCTGCAGTCTTTTCTGAATTGATTTTGGCTATGGTGGGTGATAAGGGTTGTGGCCTTTTGTTTCTGTAGAGAATAGAGGTGCCCTGACACCGCTGTGGAAAGACAGTTTTTTGGCTTTCAGGTGCATTACCCTGGCACTTTTGTCAAAGTCAGTAGACCACATACACACGGGTCTATTTCAGGACATTCTTCTGTTTCATTGATTTCCTTCCTTCCCTCCTTGCCCCCCTCTCTTCTTTCTTTCTTGACAGACTCTCTGCTGCCCTCCACCAAGTGCCATGGTGTCAAAGCTCAGAGCAACCTGAAACTCTTGGTCGCAAGTGATCCTCCTGCCTCAGACTCCCAAGTATCTGGGGCTATAGGTGCCTGCCACAATGCCCAGCTATTTTTAGAGATGGGGTCTGACTCTTGTTCAAGCTGGTCTTGAACTCCTGAGCCCAGGCAAGCCACCCGCCTTGGTGGCTATAATCATGCCTATAATCCCAGAGTGCTAGGATTAGAGGCGTGAGCTACTGCAACTGGCTTTTTTTTTTCCCTTTGAGACAGAGTTTCACTTCGTTGCTCTCAGTAAAGTGCATCACAGCTCATAGCAACCTCAGTTTCTTGGGCTCAAGCGATCCTCTTGCCTCAGCCTCCCAAGGAGCTGTGGCTGCAGGTGCTTGCCCCAACACCTGGCTAGTTTTTTTTTAAGAGATGGGGTCTTGCTCTTGCTCAGGCTGGTCTCAAACTCCAGAGCTCGGGCGATCCACCCACCTCAGCCTACCAGAGTGCTAGGATATGTCTATTTTCTTTTCTTTTCTTTGCAGTTTTTGGCTGGGGCTGGGTTTGAACCCACCACCTCTGGCATATGGGGCCGGCACCCTACTCCTTTGAGCCACAGGTGCCACCTGCGGATATGTCTATTTTTCTTAAGGCGATAGTACACTTCTTTGATTGCTTATAG
>CAUYQV010022797.1:0-10109 GCA_963574575.1 Galagoides demidoff
GGAAGGGTGTCAGTTAAAAAGCCAACCGAAAATGGCTTGGCGCCTGTTGCTCAAGTGGCCAAGGCACCAGCCACACACACCCAAGGTGGCGGGCTCGAATCCCCAGCCCAGGTCCACCAAACAACGAGGGCTGCAACCAAAAAGATGGCCGGGAGCTGAGGCGGGCGCCCCCGGTCCCAGCCACTTGGGAGGTCCAAGCAGGAGACTCGCTGGAGTCCAGGACCTGGAGGTTGCTATGAGCTGCGATGACAGGGCCCTCTACCCAGGGGGACAGCTTGAGGCTCTGTCTCAAAAAAAAAAAACAAGCCAACAGAGAGCGTTGTGGTCCCGGGGAAATGTCTGTATTCCAGTGGGGGAGGGGCTGCCTCCTCCGCGCTTGCGCCGCCGCCGCCGGGAAGTTCAAACCTGGAGCGCCAGGCTCGGTCTGTATTCCAGTGGGGGAGAGGTTGCCAGCTCCGCTCTCCCGCCGCCGCCGGGAAGTTCAAACCTGGAGCGCCAGGAGCGGTCTGTATTCCAGTGGGGGAGGGGTCGCCTTCTCCGCGCTCCCGCCGCCGGTACGTTCAAAACTGGGGTGCCTCTTATGTTGTCTGTATTCCAAGGATGCCAGCCGCGACCTGGCACCGCATGGCGCTGGCCCCGGACCTGACGCCGCAGGGCGCAGATGGGGCCGTTTCAGCTGCTGTCCTGACTTTTTTTCTGGCTGATACTGTGGTTCTGGATTATACTTCCAATCCAACTATTCTCCTCTTTGCTGCTCGCCCTGCGCTGCTTATCTGTGCAAGGATGCCGCGGAAGGGATTAATAAGCCCACTCTCACCTGAGATCACCAGGAGAGTTGACTCAGGGGTGCATCTCCTCCACCATCTTGCTCCGCCTCAATTGGGCAGGTTTTAATTTGCATTTTCTTAATAACTAAAAATGTTGAATGTCTTTTTTTTTTTTTACATTTATTGAATAAATATTGGTGTATTTTCTTTTTGTAAGTATCTGTTCAAATCTCTTGCTCTTTTCAGAAGGATATGGTTATATATAACTGAGTTGTAAGGGTACATTATACATTATGGAAATAAGTCTTTCGTTTTTACAGACACATGTATTGCAAACACTTTCTTCAGGGCTATATATTGCCTTTATATTTTGCTAATTATTTCTTTAGAGAGGCATAACATTTTAATATTTTTATTGCTTAAGAACTTTTTCAAAACATATGTCACAAGGACTTAGTCATTTTTCCTTCAGAACATTGTACTTTACTGTTTACATTTATATTTATGATCCATGTCAAGTTATTTAATGTACAAAAAATAAAAAAATGTATTTAATCTATGGGATCTACTGTTCCAAAATATAGAAATAATCTGCATAAATCTGATAATTTGGATTTAGAGAACATTTAAAACAAAAGTGTCTTGGTAATATAAAAATATCTAACATACAGCATGAACAGATAAAAATGTTTTTAGCTAATTTAGATATATATACAATTAATTACTGAACTCAAATAATAAGAGTTGATATTTTCATAATTTGTATTTTCTTAATCAGCTCTGAAAATACTATTAAAATTTTAATCCCTTATGTCAACTTTAATCAAAATATAACAAAATGAAAAAATAAGTAGAAATATGAACTTACTAAGTTCCAAAAGTAACTCAGAATCAGAACATAATCCAGGACTCCTGTCTCCTAGACTAGTCAATACTTTACCGCACTGTACTCAGAGGAATTGTATAATGTCATTTGGCACAAAAAATATTTTAAGTACAGCTTTTAAAATCATTTCAGCAAGTTTTTAAACAAATTAAACATTTAACAAACTTTGAATTAGAGTGTTTCAAAATCTCATTTAGAATCATGAGTTATTTCTTTCTTTTTTCCTTTAAAACAACACATTGATAAATTATTAAAGAGAAGAAAAGATGGGAGGTAGCAGGGATTTCATTTTTGTTGTTGTTCTAAGTAATTAAAATAAATCTCTTGTTTAATTCCTCCTAGACCAGCATTTTTCATTCTGCAGAATTACTAAAATAGAATGTTTCTGCAATACATTAAAGGCACATTCTTCATTTTTCAATAATCTTTTCTATAATTGGATACTTTTTCATCAAAGAAGGAAAAGAAGAAGAAGCAGAAGCAGGAGCTGCCCCACCATCCAAAGAATCTTTTAGCTAATCAATATTTTCTTCCCATGTTATTTTCAGGAATTGAAATAAAAGATTACAATCTCCATATTTTGTTTAAAGGTGAGCTTCCTATATAGATTTTTAAAATTACTTTCAAAAAATCTAAATAGCATTTTCTACTAATAGTTGATTGGATTGAAAGAAAAGATGTGAGCATTAGTCTCATTTTAATTCTTTGCATGTCATCCGTTGTGTAATGTGCAGATAGATCCTTTAGGCTTTGTGGCTGATAGAATAAGCCAAGAATGGTTTGTGGTACTGTGTGATATGAAGCCAATGTGTTTACTTACACTAAAAGTGCAGACTTAATGTGCATATGTTTACATGGTGCATGTATCTTGAATGTTCCTTACTAAGAGCATAACCAAAATTCAAACAATATTTTTAAAAAAGAGCATCTGTGTATATCACAATCATCTTTGATTTATCTCAAAAATATTGTCCGATTTTCTATATCAAACTTATGGGAGAAAGTTGGTGTGCATTAAGTTCATCTGATGTAGAAAGTTGAACTATTGCTGAGACAGTGATGATTATCTCAATTAAAGGTTTTACATATAAGGCTTACAGAGTAGATAAATCATAAATTTTTAATGTAAATTAACAAATGAAACTAACTTCCATGGTTTGGAAGCATCCTTTTGAGATGAGCAACTTTAGCGTCACCTGGAAACATGTTAAATATGCAGTTACTGAGGCCCACACATCGCTAAGCAGATCAGGAAACCTGGGGGTAAGCCCATCTTTGTATTTCAGACAATTCTGATGCATACTTAAGTTTGCAGAGACCTGCCTGTCTGATAGTAGATTTATTATTTCTTTGTAATAAAAACACAAATGCCTATTTAAGTGATCATGAAATAGTTAACTTTTTTCTGTACACACCTCAGATAGCAAGACATATACAATTTCTCTATATTAATAGGAAAGCACATTTGTAATGTGCTGTGTTACTAAATCCCCCTTGAACTCTACATCATTTTCATTTTCCCACCTACACATCATCCAATCCTATGCCAATGCTTCTGGCTTTGTTTTCTGTTTTAATTTTGCTCTATTGCTTATTATTATAAACTCTCTCATATCAAGTTCACACAATTTTATCATTCTATATAGTGGTGTAGTCTTCAAATCTTAATAGATTCTTCTTCAGGCCATGTTATTTTTTCAGTTGTCAGGTTCTAAGACTTTTGGTCTTATCTTTCCTGCCCTCTCCCCTCAAGTTGGATTACATTGCTTTTTAAGGAGAGACAGGTGCTCAAAGCACGCCTGCCTTAGGCTACTGTCATTTCCTTCACCAGAAAAATGATACCTTTCAAACTTTTAAAGAGCTTAAGACTTTATTCCTACTTTCTATACATTTGCAAACAAATAAATATATTTAAAAGCTTAAAAAATAGTACTCTATGAAGGTTTTAAACAGCCAAAGGAAAAAATGAATCTGGAATCAGAACCCTGATTCAAATATTAACTTAGACAATGATGAATTATATTGCCTCAGGAAAGGTAATTCATATGTTGGGACAGGGTTTCTTTATATATAAAGCAGGATACTGATTTCTGATTTTCAAGTTTTTTTGTGAGCTTTAAGATAAACTTGGCTGCAGTATGCAACTCTAGACATCAGGTAGGGCTTTGCAATCAAAACACGGTCACTTTTTTGTGTCTAACGTTCTTAGAATGGTTGCGCAACTAACAAAAAGAGTCCAATGAACTACATTTTGTCACAGATGAACCTTTCTTTTCATGGTGATCACCAAATAACATGCTAGCCTTTTAGTTTAAAATACTATTCTATAGTATGGCTTGGTACATGGGAATGTGAGAAAAGATGAAAATACCTTTATAATTCAAATTGTTTTAGTATTTGCCCACATAAATTATGCACAAATTGTTACATACAAAGTTGAAAATGGGCTCGTAATCATGAAGATCTATTGGATACTTAATTAAAGGGTTTTGTGCTATTTCATTGTGCTCTCTCATAAGAGATCTTTGGATATAGACCAGTGGTTCTCAATCTTACTAATCCCACAACCCTTTAATGCAGTACCTCATGCCGTGGTGACCCCTAACCATAAAATTATTTTTGTTGCTATTTTGATTTTATGGTTGGGGGTCACCACAACATGAGGAACTGTATTAAAAGGTCACAGCATTAGGAAGGTTGAGAACCACTGATATAGACAGTTTTATCGCACTAGTTTTATAGACAAGAAAATGGAAGCACAGAGATGTCAAACAATTTACCCAAAGACCCTGCTTGCAATTGTCAGTCAGGATTTAAATGTCAGTAGTTGATCTTTGGAATCTTAAACCAAGGTACTCTACAGTACCTCCAAGTGAAACGCATAAAATTAAGCAATTTATTTGTAAAGTCTGTCTCTGTTGGTATTTGTAAACACACAAATTATAGAACTTTTGGTAACTACCTTATCATGATCCTCTAGAGAGAAACCATGCAAAGTGTTAAATATATGTACACACACACACAGAGTAGATTGAGATGGGGTGAAGCAATTTCAGGTGAGTAGGAATATTTTTTTTTTCTTGTTTACTTTGATGCTACTCTGTGAGCCATGATTACTGAACTGGAGCACTAATATTTTGGACAAAAAGTTAGTGAATCATAAAACCAGCAGTGATGAAGCAGCTTCAGACCTTGGTGCTTGTGGTTTCTTTGGAGAATGGGTGTTGAAGGTTGTGTCTATCCCTGATACCCAGACTTCTTTAAGAAAGCTTTATTGCAATATAATTTATATACTCCAGCTTAATGCTAGTAAAAAATAGATGTTAGGGAAGAAGTCTCGGGTTTTCTCCAGACTTTTGGCTCAAGGGAAAGAAGAAAAGGAGACGTGCTGACTTTCCTCCAAACTGTCTAATCTATTTTCTCAGGAAAGGAAAATAGACAAAGAAATGGGACGACTGCCTTGTCAGAAGCTATAAATGGACTATTTGGCTGCGGTTTCTTCTTTTAACATCTCTTAGGAATCTGCTAACAGAGAGAAGGACACTGATAAACCCAAATAAAAAGTAACCCAATGACTATTTTTTCAAATTTACTTTCTGCCTTCAGTTTTGCTTTCCTTTTGCCGCATCAACTCTGACATCAATGTCTTTTCTCATGAACGTATCTCTGCGTTAGCACTTCAAGGTCTGTGGCAGAATATAGCTTCATGTTAATTTATGGGTCGGAGCACTCTTTGGAAATTGCTATCATTTCCAAACCTGTTTAAAATGCCTGTGTGACATTTTCCATGAGAAAACTGACATTGGAATCAGCTTGATCGATTGGGGGGAAGGAATAGATGTGGTATCACACTCCAGGCTTGTTTAGAAAGTGGAGCAGATAATTTAAAATGGTGAAGTAGAGAGAGTGGAACTCTGAGGGCTGAGTCCCATTTTTCTATCTGCTACTTAACCTGCATGACCGCAGTCGGTTCAGTATTTTTATGCATAACAATAAATGAGAAATACAAAAAGAAAAAAAATAATCATACGTAGACAACTAAAACACACTCGCCCTGCAAATTAGCTTATGATACCTTCAGTGCAAGGTAGGCTAAGTTATTGGTAAATACCTACACTTCCCATTTATTTTCGTTGTTTGCCATGTGCTTCCCATCAAGTCTTCCTTATTCAGTGATTCTTTAAGGGCACCCCATCCTCATCTTCGTCAAGATAATGTTGACACATCCTAACTAAAGGCTTACCATTTTGCAGGGTTTTTTGTAGTTTCTAAACATTAACATTTGCCTCCTGGACCATCGTGTAAGAAGCTATGCTCACATCTTGCTATAACTATGTCCTCAGGGCCCTTGTATTTGAGCAGCCTTATAAGATTTACAACCAGGTCCTTTGGCATAGCGGGACTTGGCTGTGATTCAAGATGGATTTGCTGTACAACAAAATAGCTTCTGGAGTGTCGGAACAGGATTTCAAAGCATTTTTGGAGACATTTATTTACTTATTTTTGTCACGGCTTTAGTTTTACAGCCTTAGAAATGATACTTTACCATGCTTTCTGGAGGTTAAATATTTTTTTTCATTTATTTCCATTCATGTGACAAGCCTTATTTCACATTTCCAATATTCATGATAATTAGAGCTACAATCCCAACTATTTTCCACAATTCTTGAGTTACCAGTTCTGTTTTGTTATGCCTCTAATTAATAGAAGACAAATCCTCTGACAGCAAGTAGGTGTCCAGAAATTCAATTTAATTCTGACACTAAGTATGCCATTAAGTTTAAGGGCTTAGTCCCACAAGACTGCCCATCCTTCAGATACCAGCCACAATGGGATACCTACGCTGTCCACACTTCTGCCAGGCTGGCTAAAATTTCAGGAGTTCCCAGGAGTCCTTTCTCAAGTTTTATGATTCATTAGAACAACCGACAGAACTCAGGAAAACACTATACTTATGTTCATTATTATTTTAATAAAAGGATGTATCCTATAATAAAGGATACATCCTTTATAATAATACATGCTTTATCGTCCTTTATAATAATATGTTGCTCACAATGTGTCCTATTGCAAAAGATGTTCTTTAAAGAGTAGCAACTCACTGGCAGCAAAAAATAATTGTGTGTGTGTGAGAGAGAGTGTGTGTGTAGAGCAAGGTATGGGGTAGAGGTATAGAGTTACATGATATGGTCCTTAACATCTCCTGCTGTTTCATAACCAGAAAGTTCCCCAAACCTCATTTTTTGAGAGTTTTTATAGAGCTTAATCTCCAGTCTCCTCCGCATCTCCTTGGAGGTCAGAGATGGACTGAAAGTTTCCACCCCTCCTGCATTTGTTTTTTCTGGTGACCACTGTTACCCTGAGACCAGACAAGAACTCTACCCTGAGTTTCTTCATTAGCAAAACTCAGATGAGACCTTATGAAAAAGGCCCTTATGAATAGCAAAAGACCCTGCTATCTCTCAGGATGTTTCAAAGGTTTTAAGCTTTCTGTTGTGAACCCAGGACAAATATATTTCTTATTATGTCACATGACTGCAATTTGATATTACTTATTGACTTTGATAGAAGTTCTCCCTAATATATATGTATTTGGGAGACATTAACAAAGTTCTGTCCAAGGAATTTACTTAGTTCTGGAGTATTTTCAATCTCTCTAATGTTGTTTGTACATTTATCAATAACAGTAACTGCCATCTCTTTTTGGCTGATTTATGAAATCAAAATTTCAGTTAATTCAAGGTGCAGTATCAAGCACCTTATCAGAAAGATCAGAAAAACTAAGACATGGAAAGCGATGATTCCGAGGAGGCGCTCTTCTCGGCTGGGTTACGTAGTGTGCTGTGTGTCTGTCTGTCTCTCTGTTCCTCTCATCACACTCCTGCTCTCTCATCACAGGCTCTGCTCTCCCCACACTACTATCCCCCTACTTGTGCTCCTCATGTTGCATTCTTCTTGTGGATAGTACCATTCTGGTTCACCAATTTCAGGTCTGGGTAAAAAAAAAAAAATTATATCCAGTTGATCACTGGAAACAAAAGACTACACCTCATGCTACTGAGATAAAACAAATGGAAAATGACTTTTGAGAACTTTGGGTATTGACTTTAAGCAATAGAAATAGAGAAAACCGGTGTCAGCAAACTCTCTTATATACAGAATACTCTTACAACTTTTTAAAATAAGTTAAAAACTTATTTAAAAATTTAAAAGTTGGGGGTTTTTTGTAATTTCAAATTGTCATGAGGGTACAAATATTTTTGGTAACATAAATCATTTTTATAATGCTTGAGTCGTGGTTGTGTGTCTGTCACACGAATAGTGTTCACTATAGCAGTTAGGGAGGTTTTCACCCAACACCTCCCTCCCCAGTTGATTTCTATGAAGTTTTACTTTCCTCTAAGCACTTCCAATTTAATGGGTGAGTACATGTGGTGGTTGTTTTTCCATTCTTAAATACTTCACACAGGATAATGGTCTTCAGTTCCATCCAAACTCTATTTCAAAGATATTAAGTCATAATTATTCTTGTCTAAGTAGTATTTCATGGTTTGTATGCATGCATATATAGATTTAAAGATTTTTTTGTGTGTATGTATATATATATCCGTGTGTGTGTGAGTGTGTGTGTTTAAAGATTTAAAGATTCAATTTAAATTGAATTGGCAATCCTCACCAAACCACCAATGTCATATTTCAGAACTCTAGAAAGAATACTCATTTGGAACCAGTAAAAAGCGCAAATAGCAAAGGTAATCTTAAGCAAAAGAAACAAATCCAGAGGAATAACTTTATCAGACTTCAAATCATACTACAGCATTATAATAACCAAAACAGCATGGTATTGGAACAAAGATAAAGATATAGAACAATTGCACACAAAACAGAAAACTAAGATTTCAAATCATCCATAGCCTAGGCAAAGATTTTTGTGAAGAAGACTCTAATGATAATTACAGTAACAACATAAATAAATAAATGAGAAATGATTAAATTAACACACTTCTGTCATAGCTAAGGAAATAAAGAGAAATTTGACAATCTACAGGATGGGAGAAAATATTTACACACCATCTGTAGATCCAATACAGGACTAATAACAATAATCTACAAGAAACTCAAACAAATTAGCAAGAAAATAATAAACAATACTATTAAAAAGTGCCAAAGACATGAGCAGAAGCATTTCAAAGGAAGACAGACAAAGGGCCTATATGAAAAATGCAAATTAAAACATAAGGAGATACTACTGTTCCCCAGTTAGAATGAGTATTATTAAAAATTCCCAAAACAGCAGATGTTGGCATGACTTCAGAGGAAAAGCAATGCTTACCATTCTTGGTGCAACTGCAAATTAGTACAACCTCTTTTTGAAACAGCGTGGAAATTCCTAATTTAATTCATTAATTGTGCTATTTTGTTTTTGCATGCTTTTAAGTATCCTTATTGAGTCATTGCTTGTATTTGTCATTTAGAATATAATAGTTATTTATGGAATATTAATGTTTAGGTATCTATTTGTACTCATAATATTTAAACTGATACTATATATTACAGAAGTCATATATAGAGTTTTATTTATAAACAAAGAAAAAAATTTGTCACCACCTCTGAAACAAAAAACAGAGGTACCTGTAAGGACAATGCTGTTTTGGTCAATGAATTGAATATACTATAACAAATAATGACTAGACCTAGTCATTTTGGTGATTGTGAAGATGAAAACGGTTACTTCAAACCCGGTCTTGGAAGCTGTGCATCAGAATTATATATTTATTCATTCACAATTTTTTGTAAAACACTGACTTGAAGGACTCAAGATATCTTAGACTTGGAATGCCAGTACAAACGTATAAGTGCTTTTGAAAATAAAAAAGTGAAATCTCTGCCTGTGCATTGTGACTCTACTAATTGCTAGCACCATGACCTGGAAAAAATAATTTAGCTTTACTTTGCCCTTAAATTCAAATGGGTGGAGGCATAATTTGCTTTATCCAAGGTCCTTAATAACTATAGAGATTTCACTTAAACATACTAATAATAACATGTACATCTGTGATATGAATAAAACTATAAGAGTTTAAACATTTTTGAAAATTTGGTATTCACCTATTTCACATATGATGAAATCAGGTATCAGATTTGTAATTTGCCTATGATTGCTGCTATGATTTAAGAGTGTTCCCCAAAATTCATGTGTTGGATACTTAATCCCCAATGCAACAGTGTTGGGAGATGGAGCCTAATGGGAGGTGTTTAGTTCATGAGGTCTTTACTTACACGAGTCCTTCCTTCTGGTCTTCTCCTACCTGAGGACATAGCTTTTGTCTTTCTCTTAGAATGTGAAGATGGAGCAAGAAGGCCCTCAGACCAGATGCTGGTGTCTCAATTTTGAACTTCTCAATCCCTAGATCTGTGAGAAATAAATATCTGCTCTTTACAAATTAGCTAACCTC
>CAUYQV010022805.1:0-28248 GCA_963574575.1 Galagoides demidoff
ATTTATTTGTGCATTTATTCATTTATTTTTAGACAGAGTCTCACTCTGTTGCTGGATCTAGTGTACCATGGCATCAGCCTAGTTCACAGAAAATGCAAACTCCTGGGCTCAAGAGGTCCTCCTGCCTCAACCTCCCCAGTAGTTGGGACTACAGGCACCTGCCACAACACCCTGCTAATTTTTATATTTAGTAGAGATGGGGTCTTGCTCTTGCTCAGGCTAGTCTCCTGGAATTTGAATTCCTGACCTCAAGTGATCCTCTCACTTTGGCCTCCCAGAATGCTAGGAGTATTACAGGTGTGAGCCTCACCCTGATTTTTGTTTTGATCCATTGAAAAGAATGGATAAAACAGATTGCTATTTTTTTAATCACCCTATCTCAGCCACTGTGTTTTCTCAGATTTTTATAAAAGATAATGCCAAAAGGTTAAATTTGAATCAATTTCCACAGAAAGTATTATGTACACAAGGGTTCACTTATTATTTTTTGACAGATAACTACAAAAAAAGATTCTCCTTAAAAAATGTTAATATTCTTCTTTTAAAAAGATTTTAAAAAAACAGCAGAATCTCTACAGTTGGCTACCTCCCTATATTAACTACCTCTTTAGTTGATTTGATTTTCATAGACCAGACATGCACCACATGTATGTATTAGTAAGTAGGCCTAGTTCCTTATTTTTACACAGGATGGACATAAAGTTCATGTGCAATTTAAAATAGTTTTAATGTAGCAAACTGCACACGAACTTTATGTTCACCCTGTATATCAATTCACAAGCTGAATATGAAGTGAACGTCTAAAGATTTAGTGAACTTAATAGAAAAATCAGAACCCGCTTAAAGCCCAGCACTAATAATAAAAATGAGAGTGGAAAAAGGGTTGTAGGAAAATGAGCTCAACTACTCCACGTGTGAGTTCAAGGTTGAATAGACAGATTGTGGGCATTTTATAAACTTCTCAGTGAACCAGGTAGAACGAATTGGGACATGATAAGAATTCACTGTGTAAATTCATCCAACTGAAAATCTGATCAGTTCTCAAATGCTGGGAATTGTATGGCTGATGACCTGACAAAGAACAAGCAGTAGCTGCTTAGTGCCCTTAACCAGTCTCATGTTCTGCATAGGCATAAAGATACGCTAGATGCATGCTTGGATATTTGTTTAAATTTATATAAGTGATATTCTTTTTTACTTCCTAGGTAGTTTTTGGTCCCCTCTATTGTTCTTTTAATTTTGTTCTGTTTATGGAGGCGAAGTTCAGCAATAGGTAGGATCAGTGGCATAGAACCATAGATTTTTGAGCTAATAAATGAAACAACTCAAAATATTTTCCCTTGGCCTGAGGCCAGCACGTCCGCTCTCTGCCCTCACCCAGCCTGCCGTGCCACTCTCTGCTGCAGCTCTGGCACCTCAGCCCTGAACAATGCTAAAGTAGCTGTGCTAGGGGATTCTGGAGGAATCCAACAGCCCCTTTCACTTCTCCTGAAGAACAGCCCCTTAGTGAGCTGCCTCACCCTCTATAACATAGCTCATACTCCCAGAGTGACCACAGATATGAGCCACATGGAGACCAGAACAACTGTGAAAGGCTACCTCGGACCTGAGCAGCTGCCAGACCGCCTGAAAGGCTGTGATGTGGTGTTCATTCCAGCTGGAGTCCCCAGGAAACCTGGCATGACCCTGGATGACCTGTTCAACACCAATGCCACAATCACGGTCACCCTGACTGTGTCTGTGCCCAGATCTGCATCATCGCCAATCCAGCTAACTACACTATCCCAATCACAGCAGAAGTTTTCAAGAAACATGAAGTATACAACCAATAAAATCTTTGGTGCGACAACCCTGGACATTGTTAGAGCTAACACCTTTGTTGCCAAACTGAAAGGTTTGGATCCAGCTCGAGTCCACGTCCCTGTCATTGGCCGCCATGCTGAGAAGACCATCATCCTCCTAATCCCTCAGTGCACCACCAAGGTGGACTCTTCCCAGGACCAGCTGACAGCACTCCCTGGGCTGATCCAGGAGGCTGGCATGGAGCTGGCGAAGGCTGACACTGGAGTATGTTCTGCCACCCTCTCCATGGCATATGCTGGTGCACAGTTGGTCTTCTCCCTTCTGGGTGCAGTGAACGGAAAGAAGGGAGTTGTCGAATGTTCCTTTGTTAAGTCACAGGAAACAGACTGTACCTATTTCTCCACACTGTTACTGCTGGGGGGAAAGGCATTGAGAAGAATCTCCTCTTTTGAAGAGACGATGACTGCTGAGGCCATTCCTGAGCTGAAGGCCTCAATCAAGAAAGGAAAAGACTTGATGAAGAACATGGAGCGAGAAGCAACTGTGGCAACCAGTTTCCTTAATTTATTAAGGCATCATGTAAAGCCAGTTCATGTACCTTTGTATTTTAATTCATTTTAACGATGGTTTTTAACATGTTATCCCTTCCAAAGTGTGGGTGAGTCTATTGGCGCATCAGTAAAAACAGTCTGTGATTTCCTTTTTCAAGGTCCCTTCTATACACTTTGTGCTTTCTCCTCCATCAGAGCTGACTTCAATGTCTGTCATCTCTCTCTTTTTTTTTAATACAATCCCATTCATGCTAATGTCACCTCTTTTCATTTCAAATCAAAATTAGTAGGCCAGTCATGGTGGCTCATGCCTGTAATCCCAGCACTTTGAGAGACCCAAGTGGTTGGATCACCTGAGCTCATAAGTTCAAGACCAGCCTGAGCTAGAGTGAGACCCCATCTCTAAAAATAGCTCAGTCTTGTGGCAGGCATGTGTAGTCCTAGCTACTGGGAAGGCTGAGGCAACAGAATCGCTTGAGCCCAAGAGTTAGAGGTTGCTGTGAGCTATGATGTCAGAAGACTCTACTGGGGGTGACAAAGTTGAGACTCTGTCTCAAAAAAAAAATCAGAATTAGTGTTTAACTATTAAACTGAAGCATGGTGGTCTCTTCAGTAGCTTCAAGGAAATCTAAAATGTTTCTTTCTGAACCAAGACATAATATTTACAGTTTCTCAGTATCTACTGCTTCGAACCCTTCTTTCTGCACCATTCCATCACTCAGGTGTGTAAACTGGAAGAAGGGTCAACTCCTGAGTCATTCTTGGGTCACTTCCTGAGTCATTCCTGTGGTCATTCACCCTCATGGGGTCATAGTTCAGTGGCTAAATGCCCAGAGCCATTTTCTGCCCCTAACCTGGTGTTGTCTTTTCTAGCTAAGCAAACACCGTCTTCTGCATTGAGCTGCCTTGGCTGACCTCTGTCCCCCTCTGAATTTCATCTGCTGACTGATCTCTGATGTTCAGTGACAGAGAGGAAAGCAGGTGGGGGTGCACACAACCAAAACTCAGCTTGATGCATCAACTCAGTGCTATGTGTATGAAAAGGTGGATTCAGGTTCGGCCTGAAGGAAGGACTTTGTTGGATTGAGGAGTGGGGCATTAGAGATTTGACACCCTTTGGTGTTGGGGGCAATCTGTTCCCCAGAAGCTGTGGCATCTGCAGTGGAAATGGAGGTCTCTATACCTGCGAAAGAACTTTCCAGCAACAGGTGATGACCTTCCATTGTAGGGTGGAAGTGGAAAGGAGGGGAAGTATGCCCAGTGGATAGGTGCTTATTTATCCACAACAGCTTTTTTTAAACTATGACAGAGATTCTGTCATAAAAGGTGAAATTACTGTTTCCTTAGTAATACATGTTCATGTATTACTTGTACAAAAGCTAAAAGCAGCTAAAAAATAAAGTAAGAAAGTAATCAAAAAAAATTTCCCTTAAGTCAATTTTATATTTTGTGATAGACAAGAATCACTGGGATTGCAAGTTCAGATTTTCCTGCTAGATAGTAGTGCAGGTTAGACAGAATGTCAAGTTTAACAGTTTTTCTAAGTAAATTCAGTGGCTTAAGTTGAGTTTAGAGTCATACCGAACACATGTTTTTGCCTGAAGAACTGTCTCATTTCTTCAGACCTGAAATATATCCTACCTTCTGACTTTGTTTCTACCCATCATTCAAAATAATGTCATTCATCTCACAGTCTAAGGAACAATCAGTTCTAGAATATACTTTTCTCTCAAAGTTTATTCTGTTGAATATTTTGAGGAGTCAACATTAAAAAGAAAGCTTTCCCTGAGGCTTGGAAAAAGTGAAAGTGGCCGTAGACAAGTGTACAGATAAATAGTTAATTACTATAGTGTAAAATTTTACAATTAGTAATTATTTAAGTTGAAATGAGATATGTGTACCTCACATCTAAGTCAAAACCAAATTGTGTTTTACACATAAAATTTGTCCTTTGGTGTGTACAATGTAATTTGACCATTTTCTAAGTGGAAGTGGATTTTATAAGTCATTACCATACAAATCTTGAGTATTGTGATATCTCTTTTAAATCAATTCTGAATGAATTTCAAATATCCATAATGATTTATTTCACATCTCTAAAAACAATTACATTGTATATTTTTTTCTTTAGGTCACCCCATAGATGTAGCTCAAAAACAATTACCTGAACGCCAACTACATTAGACTTAAGAAAGGTTCTGACCTGTGTTCTAACGATACCAAAAATTTTGAGAACTTTTGGTAATTGTGCCTTTATACTTGGTTCTAATATAAATGAAGATTTTAAAATTCTAAATGAAAATTTAAATATTTTTTAAAACTTGGATAAATATCAGATAATTCCTCTTCAATATTCAATACATACATCAATACAATGTAAACATTTGACTGCTATCCCAAATGCTTACTATAATTGTCAATTATACAACATGGAGTGGTCTGCCTCTGGAAAGTCACTTGCCTACCAAATAGCCTTGTTCTTTCTTATTTTCTGGGCCTTTGCACATGCTACTCCAAGTATCCAGAATACTCCCTCCTGCACCTTTTCCAAATATGCATCCTTTTCCTGAGCTTTCTCCAAGGAGCTTCCTGACCCTCTCCAGGCTTGCTCAGGTCTCTAACCAAGGCTTCACCTATTAACCATTCACCACACTTCCTGCTATCTTCAAACCCTCTTCTGCACATACTAAGTGACAAGTCCCTGCTCTCATGAGCGCAATCTAGTTGGAGGAGAAAACAGAAAACATGCTAAAAAGTAATTATTTCACAAGATATAAAACACATTCTATTCTACACCTTTCTTTTTTGGTTTCATGTTTTTTGCGATTATTCCCTATCAGTACATAGGACTCTTTCTCATTCACTTTTGTAAAAAATTTACTTAAATATTGATCTTTATTTTAATCATCTCTAAATTACAGATATTTGTTAATTTTTCTTTTTATAATTTTGGATTAATATGAGAGCTATATGATTAGGTTACATTATCTGCATTTGTAAGGTGAAGTGTAGTTGAGTCCTTCACCCAGAAAGTGTGCCTTATATGCCTACATTGTACCTATTAGGTGAGAACTTACCCAACCCCATATCACTTACCCACTTCTTGAATTTATTTGTATTGTTCTCTTGTATGTGCCTATAGTTGTTAATGTAGTTGTTTCAATTAAGAATTGAGTACATGGGATAATTGCTTTTCCATTCACTTTTTTTTTTGAGACAGAGTCTCACTATGTTACCATCAGTAGAGTGCTGTGGTGTTGCTCACAGCAACCTCTAACTCCGGGGCGTAAGTGATTCTCTTGCCTCAGCCTCCCAAGTAGCTGGGACAACAGGCATCCACCACAACACCCAGCTATTTTTGTTGTTGTTATTGCAGTTGTGATTGTTGTTTTAGTGGTCTGGGCCAGGTTTGGTGTATGTGGCCCACACCCTACCCACTGAGCTACAGGTGCTGCCCCATTCACTTTTAATGTAACACCTGGATTGTATTTTGTTGTATAGATTTACTATAATTTATAAAACCAGTCTTCTAGTGAAGAAAATGGAGGTTCCTTCCTTTTTATTTTTTTATTTTTTTGAGACAGAGTCTCACTATGTCACCCTTGGTAGAGTGTCATGGCGTCACAGCTCACAGCAATCTGAAATTCTTGGGCTTATGTGATTCTCTTGCCTCAGCCTCCCAAGTAGCTGGGATTCGAGGCACTCGCCACAACACCTAGCTATTTTTTGTCGCAGTTGTCATTGTTGTTTAGCTGGCCTGGGCTGGGTTCAAACTCTCACCCTTGGTGTATGTGGCTGGTGCTGTAACTACTGTGCTATGGGCTCCAAGCCCAGGTTCCTTCCTTTTTAAATAAAAAATGTACTTATTGATATATAATAGTACACAGAAAGGCACATATGGTAGTTTTTGATACACCTATACAATAGGTAATGATCAAATCAGGGTAATTGGGATATCCATCACCTCCAACCTTTCTCTTTTCTTTGTACTGCAAACATTACAATTATTTTCTTCTGGCTATTTTGAAATACACAATAAATTATTGTTAATTGCAATTTCCCTATTGCATTATCAAATCTTCTAATTATTTTTAGTAGCCCTTAACTAATTTGTATTCATTTTTCTTCTTTGCTCCCTTCCTAGATTCCGGTAACCATTGTTTTATTTGATCCTTCTTGGGATCCATATTTTTAGCTCCCATGTATAAGCCACAAGAATATGCAATATTTAGTTATCTGTGTCTGGCTTATTTCATTCAACACAATGCTTTATCCATGTTGCTACAAATCATAGGATTTCATTCTTTTATATGGTAATAATATTCCACTGTCTTTATGTACCCCATTTTTCTAATTCATTCATCCATTGATGGACACTTATGTTAACGTGATATCTTGGCTACTGTGTATAGTGCTGCAATAAATATGGGAATACAGGTATTGTTTTGATATGCTCATTTCCTGTCTTTTGGATACATACCCAGCAATGGGATTACTAAATTATTAGATAGTTGTATTAGTTTTTTGAGGAACCTTCATACTGTTCTCCATAGTGGCTGTGCTACTTTACATTCCTACCAATGGCATATGAGCATTCACTTCTCTCCATACTCACCGATATTTATTATTTTTGCATTTTTAGTAGCCATTCTAATTGGGAGAGATGATATCTCATTGTATTTTTTTATTTGAATTTCTCTGATTATTTGTGATGTTGAGCATTTTTCTTGTATCTGTTGGCCTTTTCTATGTCTTCTGAGAAATGTCTATTTTGATCTTTTGCCAATTTTTAATAAGATGATTTGATTTTTTCCTACTGACTTATTTGAGCTCCTTATACATTCTAGTCATTAACCCCTTGTCAGAGGAGTAGTTTGCAAATATTTTCTCCCATTCTGTGAATTGACTCTTCACTTTGTGGATTGTTTCCTGTTGCCTGTGCTTTAGGGGAATTACTCAAGAAATCATTATTCAGACCAATGTCCTGGAGCATTTCCTCAGTGTTTCCTTTGAGTAGTTTCATAGTTTCGGGTCTTAGATTTAAGTCTTTAATCAATTTTGATTTTATTTTTATATGGCAAGAGGTAAGTATCTACTTTTAGGGACATCTAGAATTCCCAGCACCATTCTTCAAAGAGATTGTCTTTTCTCTTATGTATGTTCTTGGTAGCATGGTCAAACATAAGTTCACCAAAGATGAGTGGATTTATTTCTGGGTTCTCTATTCTGTTCCATTGGTCTGTGTGTCTGCTTTTATGCCAGTACTATGCTCTTTTGGTTACTACAGCTCTGTAGTATAACGTGAAGCAAGTAATGCAGTGCCTCCAACTTTTTTCTTTTTGCTCAGGATGGCTTTGGCTATTCAGGGTCTTTTGTGGTTCTGTATAAATTTTAGAATTAATTTCTTTTTATTTCTATGAGGAATGTCATTGGCATTTTGATAAGGATTACAATGAATCTGTAGATACCTTTGGGAAGTTCAGACATTTTAGCAATAGTGACTCTTCCTATCTATGAGCATGAAATATCTTTCTTTTTTTCCATCCTCTTCAATTTCTTTCACAAATATTTCACAGTTTTCATCAAAGAGGTCTTTCACTTCTTTGCTTACATTTGTTCCTAGGTATTGTTTGTGTTTTATGTGTAACCATTGTAAATAGGACTACTTTCTTGGTTGCCTTTTCAGAGTATTCACTGCTGGCACAAAGAAATGCTACTGATTTTTATTTGTTGATTTTGCATCGTGCAACTTTACTGAATTTGTTTATCAGTCCATTTAATAGGTTCTTATGGAATTTTTAGGTTTTTGTAGCTATAATATCACTTTGACTGTAGGCAAGGATAATTTTACTTCTTCCTTTCCAATTTGAACACCATTTGTTTCTTCATGAATTTTGTTTGATCATGGTGAATAATATTTTTAATGCACTGTTAAATTCCATTCGCTAGTACTTTGTTGAGTATTTTTGTATATATGTTCATCAGGGATATAGGACTGTAGTTTTCTTTTTTGTTGTTGTTGCTGTGCCTTTGTATCAGGATAATGCTGGTCTTAGTATCAGGGTAATGGTTTTAGTATCAGGATAATGCTGGTCTCATAGAATGAGTTTGGAATTACTTCCCCTCAGTTTTTAAAAGTAATTTGAGTAGAAATGGTATTATTCTTTCTTTAAATGTTTAGTAGAATTCAACAGTGACTCCATCCAGTTATGAGCTTTATTTACTTATTGATGGGTGAATGTTTATTACTACTTTGATCTTATTTCTCATTACTATATTTATTTCTTCTTGCTTCAATCACTATAGATTTTATGTGTCCAGGAATCTCTCCATTTTTCTTAGGTTTTCCAATTTTTTCAATATAGTTGTTCATAGCAGTTTATAATGATCCTTTGTGCTTCTGTGATATTAATTGTAATGTTTCCTTTTTATTTCGGATTTTCAGTCTTCTATTTTTTTTCTCAGTCTAGCTAAAGATTTGTTAATTTATCTTTTCAGAAAACAAATTTTTGTTTCAGGATCTTTTATTTTTTTCTTTGTCTCAATGTCATTTATTTCTGCTCTGATCTTTATTCTTTCTATTTGTTTCTATTGGTTTGTTCTCACTTTTCCAGTTTCTTGGGTTACACCATTAATTTACCTGAAGTCTATTTCATTGTTGTAGCATTTATTGCCATATACTTCTCACTTTGTATTTCTTTGCCTATAACCCATGTCCTCTGGTATGTTTTGTTTTCATTTCAATTTCTTAATTTTCTGATTGACCTATTGGCTGCCAAGGAGCATGTTGCTTAATTTCCACGTATTTGTACAATTTCCAAAGTCCTTTTTGTTTTTGAGTTTTAGGTTTTCTCACTGGATTCAGAAAAGATCCCTGATAGGATTCTGACTTTTGTTAATTTGTTGAGACTTGTTTTGAGGCCTAACATACGGTCTATCCTGGAGAATGTTCCATGTTATGATGAGAAAAAAATGTGTGTTCTGCAGTATCTGGATGAAATATTCTACAATGGTCTGTCAGGTCCATTTGGCCTAGAGTACAAGTGTAGTTTAACTTGCATGTTTGTTGATTTTCTGCCTGATAATCTCTATGTTCCTTTAAATATTTTACTATAATTAAAATGATGTACTGACTATACTTATACATAATTCACTCCATATTTGTTTAAGTGCTTCTTCTGAAAAATAAATTTCCAGAAGTAATTTTGCTAAGTGTATGTATTTGTAACTTTTATAGATCTTGCTTATTTGTATTTCATAGGGATACCTCTAATTATATTCCTACAATTTTCTCTTATGATTCATTGGTCTATGAAGATGATCCTGAATTTCTCTTTAGCTGTATAAATATGATGAAATGTATATTAATCAATTTCTTAACACAGTACCACATTGTTTTCATTCTGAAATTTTATAATATACTACTACCTTATAGAAATATTCCACTTCACTGCTCTTTTTTTTTTTTAAGATTCTTGGCATTATTTGTTTTTCCATATGACATTAGAATCAGCTTATTTTCAAATAAAAACCTATTTTTACTGGAATCATATTGTATTTGTAGTTCAATTTGAGGAAAATTGATTTTTTCTTGATTTTGAATATTGTTCAAGTCTTTTCTTGCTTTTCAGGATTATAGGTCTCGAATTTTTGTTGGTAGTGTTATCAATTTGTTGCAATTTTAAATTTCCGACATTTATTTTCGTAACTTTTTACCAGTCTACCCTCCTAAATTGTCTTTTCTTTTATAAGAAGTATGAAATTATATAATTTGAAAGTATAGTTCTGACAATTTACCTTTTATTTTCATTTTTATATCTATAAAATCTTTGTATTAATGAAAGTAACTTTGATGTTTCTCTGTTAAATCTGAGTTTGACTTTCAGGCTGAAGATAGATAGAGTTCATTAATTTAAGTACCTTCTATTTTTATTTTCTTTATATTTATTTCTTAAATTAAGAATAATTGAACAACTATTCTTAATTTGTGCTTGTGAAGATAATCCTATGATTTTCTCTTTAGCTTTACTAACAAAATTAATTGCATATTATAAAATTGCACTTATGAAATGAACCCCACTGTTCATAACATGTTATTTTTTTTTCCTTTTTTATTGTTTGGAATTCATTGAGGGTACAAAGAATTAGGTTACACTGATTGCATTTGTTAAACAAAGTCCCTCTTATAATTATGTCCTGCCCCCAATACACCATGACACCCTCATCCTGCTCCCTCTTCCCCTCTCCCTGCTACCTTATTCCCCTACCCCCACCTTAAATTATATCATCTACTGCCTTCATACTAGAATTGAGTGAGTACATTGAATTCTTGCTTCTCCATTCCTAGAATGTTTTACTAAGAAGAATGTGTTCCACCTCCATCCAGGTTAATACAAAAGATGCAAAGTCTCCATCCTTTTAAATGGCTGGAGAGTATTCCATGGTATACATATACCACAGTTTGTTTATGTATCCCTGGGTTGGTGGGCATTTAGGTTATTGCCACAATTTGGCAATTGTACATTGAGCTATGATAAACTCTAGTGCAAATGTCCTTATGATAAGAAGATTGTTTTTCTTTTGGGCAGATGTCTAGTAATGGCATTGCAGGATCAAATGGGAGATCTAATGTGAGTTCTTTGAGGAGTATCCATACTTCCTTCCAAAAGGGCTATGTTAGTTTGCAGTCCTACTAGCAGGGTAAAAGTGTTTCCTTCTCTGCACATCCATGCCAACATCTGCAGCTTTGAGACATTGTGATGTGGGCCATTATCACTGGGGTTAGGTAATATCTCAGGGTAGTTTTGATTTGCATTTCTTTGATGATTAGGGATGATGAGCATTTTTTCATATGTTTGTTAGCTATTCATATGTATTCTTAAGAGACTGTTCTATTCATGTCTCTTGCACAGTGATATATAGGATTGTTGAGTCTTTTGTTGTTAATTAATTTGAGTTCTCTGTAAATCCTAGTTATCAAATTTTGTCCACTTCATATATGCAAATATCTTTCCCCATTCTAAGGGTTGTCTATTTGCTTCAGATTTGTTTCCTTAGATGTACAGAGCTTTTCAGTTTAATTTAAGTCACATTTGTTTATCTTTGTTATTATTGCAATTGCCTCAGAAGTCTGCTTCATAAAATCTTTCCCCAGGCCAATATGTTGAAGTGTTTTCCCCTCATTTTCTTCATGATTTTCATTGTTTCATGCCTTAGGTTTAAATATTTAATCCATCTTGAATAAATTTTTGTAAGTGGTAAGAGTTGTGGGTCCAGTTTCAGTCTTTTGTATATGCATGTAGTTATCCAGTTCTCCCAACACCATTTATTGAATAGGGATTTTTCCCCTCACTGTATGTTCCTGTTTGGTTTATTAAAGATTAGGTGGCTGTAAAATGTTAGTTTCATCTCTTCATTTTCTGTTCAGCTCCAAAGATCAATGTCTATTTTTGTGCCAATACCATGCTATTTTGATCACTGTGACCTCATACTATAGCCTAAAGTCTAGTATGGTGATACCCCCAGCATTGTTCTTCTTATTAAGAATTATGTGGTTTGGGGTGATGCCTATGGCTCAAAGGAGTAGGACACTGGCCCCATATGCCAGAGATGGTGGGTTCAAACCCAGCCCTGGCCGAAAACTGCAAAAAAACCCCCAAAGAATTATGTGTTTTTTTCTGGTGACATAAAAAAAGAAGAATTATCTTTTCCAAATCTTGAAAGCATGATGATTATATTTTAATGGGGATTGCATTGAATCTATAGATTGCTTTCGGAAGTATAGACACTTTGACATTGTTGATTCTTCCCAGCCATGAGCATAGTATGTTCTTCCATTTGTTAATATCTTCTGCTATTTTTTTTCCTAGAGTTTTGTAATTTTCTTTGTAGAGATCCCTCACCTCTTTTGTTAGGTATATTCCTAGTTATTTCATTTTTTTAAGCTACTATGAAGGGTACAGTGTCCTCATCTTGCTTAGCTTCTTTCTCATCTTGGTTGTTATTGGCATATACAAAAGCTACTGATTTATGGACATTGACTTTATATTCTAAGACATTACTGTATTTTTGATCACTTCCAGGAGTCTTGTGGTTGAATCTTTGGGGTTCTCTAAGTATAAGATCATATCATCATCAAAGAACAAGAGTTTGACTTCTTCTGCCCCATTTGTATGCACTTTATTTCTTTCTCTTACTTGATGTATTGGCTACAACTTCCAACACTATGTTGAATAGTAGTGGTGATAAAGGGCAACCTTATTTGGTTCCATTTCTAAGTGAAAAAGCTTTCAGTTTTACTGCATTCACTATAATATTAGCTGTAGATTTGTCATAGATGGTTTCAATCAGTTTAAGAAATGTGCCACCTACGCCTACATTCTTAAGTGTTCTAGTTAGAAAAGGATGGGGAATTTTATTGAATGCTTTTCTGCATCTATTCAGAGGATCATATGGTCTTTGTTTTTGCTTCTGTTGATATAGTGGATACATACGGAGCTCCATATGTTAAACAAGCCTTACATCCCTGGAATGAAACCCACTTGATTGTGATATATAAGTTTTTTAATGTGTGGCTTTAATCTATTGGCTACGATTTTATTGAGAATTTTTGCACCTATATTCATTAGTGAAATTGAAGTTCTTCTTTTTAGTTGGGTCTTTTCCTGGTTTTGATATTAGAGTGATGTTTGCTTCATAGTATGTGTTGGGGAAGATTCCTTCCTTCTCAACTTTTTGGAATAATTTCTGCAGTATCAATATAAGCTCTTCTTTGATAGAATTCTGTGTGAATCCATCTAGACCGGAACATTTTGTAAAAGCAGATGTTTATTATTTCTTCCATCTCAGTGCTTGAAATTGGTCTGTTCTAGAGATCTGCTTCTTCTGAGCTAAGTCTGGGGAGAGGGTGTGATTCCAGGTATTGATCCTTTTCCTTCACGTTGTCAAATTTCTGGGCATAGAGTTTCTTGTAGTACTCAGAAATGATCTCTTGTATCTGTGTCATCTGTTGTTATTCACCTTTTAGTTCTCATAGGATTATCAGAGATTTTACTTTCCTGTTTCTAGTTAATCTGGCCAGTCATTTATTGATTTTATTTATTTTAAAAAAAGGGGTTTTTTTTTTCATTAGTTTTCTGAACGATTCCTTTGCTTTAAATTTCATCAATCTCTGAAATAATTTTGGTTATTTCTTTTCTTCTGCTGGGTTTGAGATTAGATTGTTCTTCTTTTTGTAATTTGATAAGATGGTTGATGAGTTTGTTGATGCACTGTCTTTCTGTTTTTTGAATGTAGGCATCTAATGCAAAAAATTTTCCTCTTAAGACTGCTTTGGCTGTAGCCCAGAGGTTTTGGTAACTTGTATCTTCATTGTTCTTATGTTTGAGGAATTTAACAATATTTTCTTTCATCTATTCCTGAACCCAACTATCATTCACCATAAGGTTGTTTAATTTCCATGTCTTTGTATGGGGATGAATGTTTTTGTTGGAGGTGAGTTCCACTTTTATTGCCTTGTGGTCTGTGAAGATACAAGGCATAATTTTTATTCTTTTAATTTTGCTGAGGTTTAATTTGTATCCTAGGATATGATCTATTTTGGAGTATGTTCCTTGGGCTGATGAGAAAAATGTATATATACATTTTGGGATGGTGTGTTCTATATATATCTATTAATGCCATAACTATTTATGTACCCAACTTAAATGCTCCAAGATTTATGAAACAGACCTCAATAAGTCTGAGCTATGTAATATCCTATAACACCATAGTAACCAGGGACTCCTCTGACAGAACTGGACAATCCTCTAACAGATATTAAACAAAGATGCAAAGGACCTAAATGTGACCCTAGAACAAATGGGATCAATAGAAATATACAGAATATACCATCCCAATGCTAAAGAATATACATTTTTCTCATCAAGCCATGGAACATACTCCAAAATAGATCACATCCTCAACATGTGATCTATTAAAAATAAATAAAACCTCAACATGCTATTGTTTTAATGTGCTGCTAGATTCTGTTTGTTAAATTTTATTTATAATTTTTGTATTAACATTCTTTTTTCCTACCTTGTTAATGCAATTATTTATTTTCCTTTTTTTTTTTTTCACTGAGCATGTACTGTTACCTGGTATTGAAGTACTTGGATAAAAAAATAGAATCTGGGTTCACTGAGCACTCTTCTAGCTATGATATGGTTATTTGATATGCATTTAAATTTTCATTTCTAAACAAATTAAGGGCTTACCTTTGGGGATTGCTAATTAGAACAGATTAGACAGAGATTTTCCAACCTTTTGCTTTATGTTAAAGAAAAGTTGTTCTTTTCAGAGGAAGTAAGATGGTTGACTAGAGGCAGCTTTCAATGGAGGTTCCTGTCTAGAGGGAGAGATCACACACAGAATGGACTCAATGAAGCTGAAGGTGGGGAGCTGAGCTAAGAAAGAAGATAGGCAAGTGCATATCATCTCTGCTGAAGCAAACTGCAACTCCAAGAAAACAAAGTCCAGGTACAAAGGCCATTGCCAAGAGAACAAGAGGCCACTCTCCCAAACAGGAGGCTTGCTGTGTGCTTTTTGCAAGTAAGCAGTGAACAAAAGACCTCTTACTTTATCCCAGAGCAGAGGGCTGCTAAACCCTGGGCCTCCTTCTCCAGGGAGGTCCCACTCATGAGCCTAGGCATAATTCTGCCTGATATAAATTGAACAAATATTTTCCCCACAATTCTGAACTCCTGGTCCACCCTTTCTCTCTCTCCTGGCAGTCTGAAGGTCTGCCCCATGAAGAGCCAAGAGTGTTTGACAATTTCTTGAGAGACCTGGGTATCGTGTGGATCATTGGACAGCAATGCGGAAAGAGTGACTTGAGTAGAAGTAGAGAAACACAGGGAGAGAGGGTCACACAGGAGAGAAAGAGAGAGACGCACTGTGCTAAGATGGTACACAGCAGGTGGAGGTACTGGCCTCTGGGTCAGACTTTCGTGGTGCACTTTCCTTATTCTGTTGCCCACCAGCAGAAACCAAACCTCAGGGTTCCAGTGGCAGTGTGCAGCAGGGGTGGACATGCTGACTCCCCTCTGACTTTAGAGGATATATCTCCATGACTCTGTTGCTCACTGGAGGGAACCAGGCTCCAGCCTCTCAAGGTTGGCAGCAGCAGTGTGTACTGGGGGATGAAGACTCTGATGCCCTTGGACTGACTCTTTGCGGGGCATGGCTTCCTGACACTATTGCTTGCCAAAGGGAACAAGACACCAGTCCCTTCAGTTTGGGGGAAGTAACTGCCTGTTCTCCCTGTTGAGCAGTGATTATACTGCCCAGGACAATTGGATTAGAACTTCTGACCTGAATTGTCCACCTGGGGACCCTCCAGGTTGAGTGGTTGTTGTTTTCTAGTGGGGGGAGGACAGATTCTACTCCTCCAGTTGTCACTGGTGGGGGGCAAGGTGCCACAGTTGCTCTTATCTCTCCTCAGCTGAGATTTCAACCTAACACCATGACTCATTAGGATTGGATAGAGGCTGGATGACTACAAGACAGAGCCACCTTGCCCTATCACACCAAACAGGTCCTCAGAGTCTCTGGCTATAGCTCTAAAAGGGACCTTTGTAAAGCTTTAGGGGAAAAGCCACAATCACCAACCCCAACTAATTGGTAAAGGGCTGGTAAACTCCACTTCTTGGGGCCCCCAATCCAATCTCATCCTACCAGTTTTACTAGCCAAACTGCTGAAAATACTCATGGACCAGAGGAAGAACTCTGGCAACATGAATAATCAGAATAGATCAACTCCACCAAGGAATGACAAAGGAGATAAAACAGATGATGCCATTCATACGAATGGCTGAATTGTCAGAAATAGAATTCAGAATATTGATGGCAAATAAAATGAATAGAATCATGGAAAAGATGGAAATAGAAATCCAAAGAGTTGTTCAGAAGATGTCTCAAGAAATTAATGAATTTAAAGATAAAAATACCCAAGAAAATGGACTTAATGAGTAAAGAGATAGCAGAGCTCAAGGAAATGAAAAAAGTATTCAAGGAGCTACGAAATACAGTAGAATCCCTCAGGAATAGAGTTGAACAGGCAGAAGAAAGGACCTCTGAAATTGAAGACAAGGCTTTTAAATGATCCCATGCATTCCAAGAGGCACAATAATGGAATGCAAAAACATCATTCCTTGGAAGAATTGTGGGATCATTCCAAAAGATCAAACATCCGACTTATAGGAATTCCTAAAGGAGAAGGTGATAGTCCTAAAGGCATGGGTACTCTACTCAAAGATATTGTGGAGGAGAATTTTCCAAGCATTGCAAGAAATACAGAAATTCAGATAGTAGACAGTTTCAGAACCCCAGCAAGACTCAATCCAAACAAAGCATCTCCTAGATACAGTATAATTAACTTACCCAATGGTAATATGAAGGAGAAAATCCTGCAAGCCACCAGATGAAAGAAAAGCATTACCTACAAAGGGAAAAATATTGGAATGACTGCAGATCTTTCAGCCAAGACTTTTCAAACTAGAAGAGGATGATCATTGGCCTTCAATCTTTTGTTAAAACAAAACAACTTTCAGCCCAGGATCCTGTATCCAGCTAAACTGAGTTTCACTTGTGATGGAGAAATCAAATACTTTACCACCATACACATGTTGAGGAAATCTGCCATAACTAAACCAATTCTCCAGAAAATACTCAGACCCTTTTTTCATAATAACCAGCACAATGATCTCCCTCCAAAGTAAACTCACTGAGAATTTATCAAAAAAAAACTAACTTCCATGATGGTGAAAGAATTAGAAATATCCACTGGACCACTGAAAAACATCATGGCCAAAACACTACCATACCTATCAGTTCTCTCAATTAATGTGAATGGCTTCAACTGTCCTCTACAGAAGCACAGGTTGGTGGACTGTATGCAAAAACTCAGGGCAGATATCTGTTGCCTACAAGAGACTCATCTTACCTCAAAGGATACAAAAAGACTTGGGGTGAAGGGACATCTATAATACAGGCAAATGGAAACAAGAAAAAAGCAGGGCTCAGTGAGGCACTCCTCCAGCAGGCAAGCAGCATGGTGACTGTGGAGATGTGGGTGTGTGAAACAGATGTCTGCAGCAGTGAGGCCACGCTCCAGTGTCCCACCTCATTAAGCTGGGCATCCAGGCCTCGTACTTCTGTTCACAGGAATATTTTAAAGGAAGTTGGGCTACTCACAAGTTACTACACAAGAAAGCAAAAGATGAAAAGGCAAAGAGAGAAGTGTCTTCCTGGACTGTGGAAGATGATATTAACACTGACCCATGGGCAGGTTATTGGTATACTGGTAAACTCAGACCACATTATCCACTAATGCCAACAAGGCCAGTGCCAAGTTATATACAAAGACTAAATTATGCTGATCATCCCTTAGGAATGTCTGAATCTGAAAAGCTCTTAAAGTACCTTACTTTGCAAATTAAATTACTCTCATCTGAAGATGTAGAAGGGATAAGACTTATATGTAAGCTTGCTAGAGAAGTTTTGGATATTGCTCCTGGGATGATTAAACCAGGTGTAACTACTGAAGAAATAAATCATGCTGTATACTTAGCATGTATTGCAAGAAATTGCTATCCTTTTCCCCTGAATTATTATACTTTCCCAAAATCTTAGTGTACCTCAGTAAATGAAGTCATCTGCCATGGAATTCCAGACAGACAGCCCTTGCAAGAAGGTGATATTGTTAATGTGGACATCACTCTTTATCACAATGGTTATCATGGAGATCTGAATGCGACAGTTTTTGTTGGAGACATGGATGAGGGAGTGTGGAAACTCGTTCAGACCACATATGAGTGCCTGATGCAAGCCACTGATGCAGTCAAACCTGGTATTCGATGGAGAATTGGGAAACATTATTCAGAAGCATGCCCAAGCAAATGGCTTTTCAGTTATTTGAAGCTATTGTGGGCATGGAATCCACAAGCTTTTTCATACAGCCCCCAATGTACCCCACTACACCAAAAATAAAGCAGTTGGAGAGATGAAGTCAGGCCATGTGTTTACAGTTGAGTCAATGATTTGTGAAGGTGGATGGCAGGATGAAACCTGGCCAGATGGTTGGATTGCGGTGACAAGGGATGGAAAACGATCTGCTCAGTTCGAGCATATCCTGTTGGTCATGGACACTGACTGTGAAATCCTAACCCAACAACTCGATAACATGGGGCCTCACTTTATGTCCCAGTTTTAATTTCTCACAAGATGGCGCATCTCAATGATATCCCTAAAATGCATACCTTACTATGCATTTTATTGAGAGTACAGAAAAGAAGAGGAATCTTTTTTATAACTTGTTTTGTTTTGACTATAGATAAGAAAAGACTATAGCATTTGATGTGTGTCCTCAAGAACTTGGGTCTGAAAAAGCTGAGAAGAATAAAGGAAACATTGCTCAACTCTTCAATGCCTACTCCCCCCACCTCCCCATCTCTTTCTGTGCACCTTTTTTCTCACTGGCCCTTTGAGCACTTTTACTTAAGCCTGCTTCTAGTTGCTTTTATCACTGCCTATGAACTGGCTATCAAGAGCCAGCTGCTTTTCAAGAGAATGCTGGAGATAAGAAACCTTGAAACTTTAGCAATATATGTTGCACCATATTTTTAAAATTATCTATATGGAAATATATATGTATATGTTTTAAATTCCATATACATAATCAACCAAACATGATGCGACCTGGGGTTTGTGTTTGGTTTTGCTCTGACACGGTTATGTGCTGTCATACGTGGACCCATAGTTTGCAGTGATTTAATTCCTGGTTGGGAATTGGCTTCTCCCCTAACCCATGCTGATTATTTACACTTGTTAATAGTGAGTAGGTAAGACTCACTCAATGAGACTTTCTCCAGTGTGCGTCTGTGTGTGTCAGCCAATGAATGTGATAAAATTACTTTGGAAAAGGTTATTAGGCTTTTTAAAGTCTAGTTTTTGGCAAAAGCATAAAAAAAGAAAAAACACAACCATGCTCCAAGTGGTGGCTGACTGTTGTAGGGCAAGAGAATTTTGTAATACATTGCTATTTCAGACCCCTGCTTGGTCAGAAATGGGAGGGGGAAAGACCCCCCTCTTCCCTTCTCTACTTTATTTCAAGGACATACCTTGGAGGTACTCAGAGAAGGGTGAGGTCGCACTGTGGAGGATTATAGGGCACAAGTTCTACAGTGTCTCCAGCTGTGAGCACAGTATGTCAAGTGGGCTGTCAGATTCTAACCTGTAGTAGACCTGACAGTGATGAGAAAGGAACTTCTTTGTACTATAACTTTGCAGCAGGGATGCAGCTGTCCCTTGGTGTGCTGAAAACACAGCTCATCTTTATGTGGTTGGGAACCTCATTACATGTAGAAATGACCTCAGCTGCCCAATATCTGTGTTCCTTTCAACCATTGTCCAAATAGGAGTGTATCCTATGAAAACATATCAGATCATAAAGTCATTGTCATTAGAGTGTATTTGATTACTTAAATCTGATGACTTTCTTGTAATATAATTTGATACCAGTGATATTAAACTTATAAGAGACCGTCTTTCCCAGAGTGCCTCAGATAATATCGCTTTAAAGTAATTATAATAATGTTTTCATTACTTTTATTATTTTAACAATTTAATAAAGTGACTGAATCTGGTATAGGCTTTGGGGGGGATATGTGTGAAGTTTTTATCAAACTGTAATATTTGTGAATGGAATGCCTTGCAATATGAATGTTAATATAATGTGCAAAGGGAGATTAAAAAGTTTGAATGATTACCCTAAGAAAAAGAAAAGAAAAAAGCAGGGGTTGCAATCTTATTTTTAGATACAATAGGATTTAAACCAACAAAGATAAGGAAAGACAAGGATGGACACTACATATTTGTCAAGGGAAACACTCAACATGAAGAGATTTCAATATTTAACATTTATGCACCCTACTAGAATGCTCCTCAATTTATAAAGCAAACACTATCAGATATGAACAAATTTATATCTTCCAGCACTATAATAGTTGGAGATTTTAACACCCAGTTTGTCAGTTCTGGATAGGTCCTCCAAGAAGAAACTAAACAGGCAGTGCCCATAGCTCAGTGAGTCTGGTGCTGGCCACATACACCCAGGCTGGTGGGTTCAAATCCCACCCAGGCAAGCTAAACAACAATGACAACTGCAACAAAAAAATAGCTGGGCATTATGGCAGGCACTTGTAGTTCCAGCTATTTGGGAGGCTGAGGCAAGAGAATTGCCTAAGCCCAAGAGTTTGAGTTTGCTAAAAAAAAAAAAAAAAAAAAAAAAGGAAAAGGAAAAAAAGAAACTAAACAAAGAAATAATAGAATAGACTTAAACTTGACCCAAGAATAAATGGATTTCACAGACATCTATAGAACATTTCATCCTAATAAAGCTGAATACACATTCTTCTTATCAGCTCACAGATCATCCTCCAAAATTAATCATATCTTAGGACACAAGCTTAATCTCAACAAATTTAAAAGAATAGGTACTACTCCTTGTTCTTGGACTATCAAGGAATAAAAGTTGAACTCAACAGAAATAGAAATCTTCATATGCAAACAAAGTCATGGAAACTAAATAACCTTAGGCCAAATAATAGCAGGGTGAAAGATGACATTAAGAAAGAAATCATCAAATTTTTGGAACAAAATTATAATGAAGACACAAATTATCAAAACCTATGGGATACTGCAAAGGCAGGTCTAAGAGGGAAATTTATAGCATTAGAAGTCTTCATCACAAAAACAGAAAGTCAATAACCTAATTAGTCATCTCAAGGAACTGGGAAAAGAACAATGCAACCCCCAAACCAAAAGAAACATGGAAACTAAATAACCTTATGCTGGATCATAGATCGGATTAAGAAGGAAATTGCCAATTTTTGGAACAAAGCCACAATGAACACACAAATTATCAGAACCTGTGGGATATTGCAAATGCAGTCCTAAGAGGAAAATTTATAGCATTGCAAGCCTCCTCAAGAGAATGGAAAGAGAGGAAGTCAATAACTTAATGGACATCTTAAGCAACCAGAAAAGGAAAAACATTCCAATCCCAAACCCAGCAGAAGAAAAGAAATAACTAAAATTAGAACAGAATTAAATGAAGTTGAAAACAAAAGAATTATTTAACAGATCAATGAATCAAAAAGTTGGTTTTTTGAAAAATTCAACAAAATTGATAAACCTTTGGCCAACCTAACCAAAAATAGAAAATTAAAGTTCATAGTATCATCAATCAGAAATGACAAAGGTGAAATAACAACCTCAGAAATTCAAAAAATCCTTAATGAATACTACAAAAAATTTTATTCTCAGAAACATGAAAATCTGAAAGAAATTGAACAATACTTGGAAGCATGCCAACTTCCTAGATTAATCAGAAAGAATTGGAAATGCTGAACAGGCCTATATCAAGTACCGAAATAGAATCAACTATACAAAATCTCCCAAGAAAGAAGAGTCCTGGACCAGATGATTTCATATCAGAATTCTACCAAACCTTTAAAGAGAAACTAGTGTCTATATTACTTAATCTTTTCCAAAACATCAAAAAAGAAGGAATACTTCCCAATTCATTCTATGAAGCAAATATCACCCTGATCCCCAAACCAGGAAAAGACCCAACAAGAGAAGAAACTATAGACCAAGATCTTTAATGAACATAGATGCAAAAATAGTCACTAAGATCCTAGCAAACAGAATCCAACAATCCATCATATGAATTATATACCATGGTCAAGTGAGTTTTATCCCAGGGTCTCAAGATTGGCTCAATATACATAAATCTATAAATATAAATTGTCACATAAACAAACTAAAAAACACAGACCATACGATTCTCTCAATAGATGCAGAAAAAGCTTTTCACAATGTCCAGCATCCTTTCATGATCAGAACACTTAAGAAAATAGGCATAGAAGGGACTTTTATTAAACTGATAGAGACCATCTACAGCAAATCCACAGCCAATATCATATTGAATGGAGTAAAATTGAAAACATTTCCACTCAGATCAGGAACCAGGCAAGGTTGCCCATTGTCTCCACTGCTTTTTAACATTGTAATGGAAGTCCTAGCCATAACAATCAGGCAAGAAAAGGCGATCAAATAGGGTCAGAGAAGATCAAACTTTCACTCTTCACAGATAATATGATTATATATCTGGAAAACCCCAGGGACTTAACTACAAAACTCTTAGAAGTGATCAAGGAATACAATAGTGTCTCAGGATACAAAATCAATACTTACAAATCAGTAGCTTTTATATATACCAATAATAGTCAAGCTGAAAAAATAGTCAAGGACTCTATTCTCTTTACAGTTGTGCCAAAGAAGAGAAATATTTGGGAATTTACCTAACAAAGATGTAAAAAAGATCTCTATAAAGAGAATTATGAAACTCTGAGAAAAGACATAGCTGAAGATGTTAACAAATGGAAAAACATACCATGCTCATGGCTAGGAAGAATCAACATTGTTAAAATGTCCATATTACCCAGAGCAATTTACAAATTTAACGCAATTCCTATCAAAGCATCACCATCATACTTTAAACATCTGGAAAAAATAGTACTTCGTTTAATATGGAACCAGGAAAAAACCTTGATTAGCCAAGACATTACTCAGAAATAAAAAGAAATCAGGAGGAATCACGCTACCAGACTTCAAACTATGCTATAAATCTATAGTGATCAAAACAGCATGATATATAGGCACAAAAATAGAAAGATAGATGTATACAACAGAATAGAGAACCAAGAGATGAACCCAGACACTTATCATTATTTGATCGTTGATAAGCCTATCAAAAATATAAACTGGGGAAAGATTCCCTATTTAACAAATGGTGCTGGGTGAATTGGCTGGCGACTTGTAGAAGACTGAAACTGGACCCACACCTTTAACCATTAACAAAAATTGACTTTCATTGGATAAAAGATTTAAACTTAAGAAATGAAATTATAGAGATTCCTGGAGAGAGTGCAGGAGAAACATTTGAAGAATTTGTCCTGGGAGAATACTTTATGAGGACCCCCTAGCCAATTGAAGCAACACCAAAAATACATTACTGGGATCTGATCAAACTAAAAAAAACTTCTGCACAGCCAAGAACACAGTAAGTAAAGCAAGCAGACAGCCCTCAGAATGGGAGAGGATATTTGTAGGTTATACTTCTGACAAAGGTTTGATAACTAGAATCCACAGAGAACTCAAATTATTAATAAGAAAAAAACAAGTAATCCCATTTCATTGTGGGCAAGGGACTTGAACAGAAGCTGCTCTGAAGATTATAGGTGCATGGCCTACAGATGCATGAAAAAATGCTCATCATCTTTAAGCATCAGAGAAATGCAAATCAAAACCACTTTGAGATATCATCTAACTCCTGTAAGAGTGGCTTACATAACAAAATCCCAAAACTACAGATGTTGGCATGGATGTGGAGAAAAGGGAACACTTTTGCGCTGTTTGTGGGAGTGTAAGCTAAAACGTCCCTTTTAGAAAGAAGTATGGAGAATACTCAAGGATCTAAAAGTAGACCTGCCATTTGATCCTGCAATTCCTCTACTAGGTGTATATCCAAAAGACCAAAAATCACTTTATAACAAGGATATTTGCACCAGATTGTTCATTGCAGCTCAATTCATAATAGCCAAGTCATGGAAGAAGCCCAAGTGCCCATCAACCCATGAATGGATTAATAAATTGTAGTATATGTATACCATGAAATATTATGCAGCCTTAAAAATGATGGAGAGTTTAGCTCTTTTATGTTTACATGGATGGAGCTGGAATATATCCTACTTAGTAAAGTATCTCAAGAATGGAAGAAAAATATTCAATTTTCTCAGTACTAATATGAAACCAATTTATAATCACTCACACTTTCATATGAAGAATAGATCACAACTATGGCCCAAGATGAAAGAGGGAGGAGGGGGAATGAAAAGGAAGGGGGGAGGTCAGATGGAGGGAGGGTGAATGGTAGGATCACACCTATGGTGCATAATGCAAGGGTACATGTCGGATCTATTAGTATAGAGTGTGAATGTCTTAACATAATAATTAAGTAAACAAGATGAGATATATATTAACCAGTGTGATGTAAGCGTTCCTAATTCTATATGAAATCAGCACATTGTACCCCATAAGTGCATTAATGTATACATGATCTATGTGTTTATGATTTAATAAAAAAGAAAAAAGAAAATAGGCTTAGATGGGACATTTCTTAAGGTGATAGAGGCCAACTACAGCAAAACGACAGCTAATATCATATTGAATGGAATAAAATTGAAAACATTTCCACTCAGATCTAGAACTAGACAAGGATACCCATTGTCACCACTACAATTCAACATAGTAATGGAAGTTCTAACCATTGCAATTAGGCAAGAGAAGGGTATCAAGGGTATTCAAATGGGGTCAGAGGAGGTCAAATTCTCACTCTTCACAGATGACATGCAATTATTATACTGGAAACCCCCAGAGACTCAACTACAAAGCTATTTAAAGTGATCAAGGAATATAGCAGTGTCTCCGGATACAAAATCAATACTTACTAATCAGTAGGTTTTTGCATGGCCAGTAATAGTCAAGCTGAAAAAAATAGTCAAGGGACTCTATCCTTTTTACAGTAGTGCCAAAGAAGATGAAATACCTGAGAATATATCTAACAAAATATGTGAAAGATCTCTTTAATGAGAACTATGAAACCCTGAGAAAAGAAATAGTGGATGATGTTGGCATGGAAAAACATGCCAAGCTCATGACTGGGAAGAATCAACATTGTTAAAATGTCCACACTACCCAAAGCAATCTACAGATTTAATGCAATCCCTATTAAAGCACCATTGTTCTACTTTAAGGAATTTGAGAAAATAGTACTTTGTTTTATATGGAATCAGAAAAAAACTTTGAATAGCCAACACATTACTTAAAAATAAAAACAAATCAGGAGATATGTTACTAGACTTCAGATTATACCATAAATCTATAGTGATCAAAACAGCATGGTACTGGCACAAAAACAGAGGTGTCGATATATTGAACAGAATAGAGAATCTAGAGATGAACCCAAACACATATCATCATTTGATCTTTGATAAGCATAACAAAAACATGCATTGGGGAAAAGATTCCATATTTAACAAGTGGTGCTGGCAGAACTGGCTGGCAACCTGTAGAAGACTGAAACTAGACCCTCACCTTTCACCACTAACAAAAATTGATTCTCACTGAAAAAGTTTAAATCTTAAGACATGAAACTACAAAAATTCTATAAGAGAGTGCAGGTAAAATGCTTGAAGATATTGGCCTGGGAAATTTGTTTATGAGCAGGACCCCCCTAGCAATCAAAACAACACCAAAAATATACTACTGAGAATTGATCAAACTAAAAACCTTCTGCACAGCTAAGGACACTGTAAGTAAAGCAAATAGACAACCTTCAGAATGGGAGAAGATTTTTGCAGGTTATGCTTCCAACAAAGGTCTGATAACTAGAATCACAGAGAACTCAAACTAATCAGTAAGAAAAGAACAAATAACCCCATTTCTATGCGTGCAAGAGAGTTAAACGGAAACTTCATTGAAGAAGACAGATGCATGGCCTCAAACACATCATCTTTAATCATCAGAGAAATGCAAATCAAAACCACTTTGAAATATCATCTAACTCCAGTAAGATTAGCCCACATCACAAAATCCCAAAACTACAGATGCTGATGTGGTGTGGAGAGAAAGGAACACTGCTGGTGGGAATACAAGCTACTACAGCCTTTTTTGGAATGAAGTTTGGAGAATATTCAAGGAGCTAAAAGTAGACCTACCATTTGATCCTGCAATTCCTTTACAAGGTATATACCCAGACAGTCAAAAATCATTTTACAACAAAGGCATTTGCACCAGAAAGTTTACTGAAACCCAATTCATAATTTCCAAGACATGGAAACTGCCCAAGTACCCATCAACCCATGAATGGATTAACAAATTGTGGTATATATATACCATGGAATACTATGAAGCCATAAAAAAGCATGGAGACTTCACATCTTTTATGCTTACCTGGATGGAGCTAGCACATATTCTTCTTAGTAAAGTATCCCAAGAATAGGGAAAAAAGTATCCAATGTACTCAATACTACTATGAAATCAATATATAATCACCTACATAGTCATACCAATGGTAAAGCATAACTATAGTCCAGAAAATAGGAAGATGAGGGAGAGGGGAGGGGAAGGGAAGGTAAGGAGGAGGAAGGTAGTTTGGGGGACCTCACCTAATGTGCATAATGCAATGGTACATTTCAAAACTATTAAGAAAAGAGTATAATTGTCTTACCACAACAAATAAGTACATGAGGTGATGGATGTTGATCAGTTCAATGTAAACATTTCACATTGTATATCAAATCAGTATACTATATCCCATAAATGCATCAATGTACACAGTTACGATTTAATAAAGAAAAAAACACCAAAAAAAGTAGTAATGAGTATAGAGAAAAGAGTGAGGATAGTGAGTGTAGGGAAAGGATAATATACTGTGGATTTATATTATATGTAAAAGTAAAATGTGCAGCCACATCCACAGCAACACCAGTTGGGACACCAAAGTGAAGAGGCAGAATATCCCTTGAAGACAGACTGTAATTAATTTAAGATGTATATCGACAATCATGACTGTGGTGGTAGTTAAAAAAATAAACCACCTAAACTATTTTTATTCTACCTTGCTCAGTTTATTTTTCTGTTTTTCCCTTTTTCGGGGAGTGTTTTCCCTTGCCAAGAATAGGGTCTTTGGTCCCCATTCTGCCTACAATATAGAAATTTGGAATTGAATAGAAAATCATGGGATTAAACTAACATCTTAAAGTCACCTGATCTTTGACAAACCAAACAAGAATATACACTGAGGAAAAGAATCCCTATTCAATAACTGGTGCTGGGAGAACTGGGTAACAGCTTGTAAAAGACTGAAACTGATCCCATACCTTTCCCCCAAAACTGTTTCAAGGTGGATTAAAGATTTAAATCTAAGGCATGAAACAATAAAAATCTTCAAAGAAAGTGTGGGGAAAAGACTTGAAGATATAGGCATGGATTTTAAGATTTTATGAAGAAGACTTCTGAGGCAATTGCAGCAACACCAAAATAAACAAATATACAAATGAGACTTAAACTAAACTGAAAGGCTTCTGTACAGCTAAGGAAACAACCATCAAAGCAAATAGACAATCTTCAGAATGAGGAAAGATATTTGCATATTATGAATTGGACAAAAGCTAATAACTAGGATTTACAGAGAACTTAAATTAATCAACAACAAAAGACCCAACAATCCCATATATCACTGTGCAAGAGACATGAATAGAAACTTCTCTAAAGAAGACAGACAAATGGTTAACAAACATATGAAAAAATGTTCATCATCCCTAATCATAGAGAAATGCAGATCACAAAGGCTCAAAGCTGAAGATGCTGGTGTGGATGTGTAGAGAGGGGAGCACTTTTACACTGCTGATGGGACTGTAAACTAACGCAACCTTTTTGGAAGGAAGTATGGATAATCCTCAAAGAACTCAAAGTAGACCTCCCATTTGATCCTGCAGTCTCATTACTAGGCATCTACCCAAAAGGAAAAAAAAATTATTTTATCATAAAGACATTTGCACTAGATTGTTTATCACAGCTCAATTTGCCATCGCCAAAATGTGGAAACAACCTCAGTGCCAACCAACTCAAGAATGGATAAACAAGCTGTGGTATATGTATACTATGGGAAACAATTCAGCCATTTAAAAAGATGAAGACATTACATCTTTTGTATTAACCTGGATTG
>CAUYQV010022806.1:0-11588 GCA_963574575.1 Galagoides demidoff
GCGCCAGCCACATACACCTAAGGTGGCGGGTTCAAATCCAGCCCCGCCCACCAAACAACAATGACGGCTGCAACCAAAAAATAGCCGGGCATTGTGGCAGGTGCCTGTGGTCCCAGCTACTTGGGAGGCGGAGGCAGGAGACTCGCTTGAGCCCAGGAGTTGGAAGTTACTGTGAGCTGAAATGCCACAGCACTCTACCCAGTGGGACAGCTTGAGGCTCTGTCTCAAAAAAAAAAAAAAAAACTTACAAAATCAACATACTTAGTATGCTACCATTTGTGTGAAAATAAGAATTATATATACATATCTATATTTGTTACATTTGCATAAAATCCCTCCTAAGTTACACAACAAACTCGAAGCCTGGGTTTTTCTTTTATAATTTTAAAGTTTTGACCCATGAGATTGAATTGTCTATTAAATTTAAATTCACTGTTACTTTTGTTTTCAAAAAGGAATTACATTAAATGTTAAATTAAATGCTGCAAAGTTTGCATTTGACCTACAGCAAATGTTTACCTGAATCTTCCTGTTCTTAGTCCAGAGACGCCCAGCGACTCCATGAGGACAGCCCAGTGTTCCCATTTGTCACCTCTGCTGGGTTGTTTCGCAGGGTGTACTCTCCTTGTTAGGGGTAGGTGTTAACACCACCATCCCAAGGCACCCCATTCTCCCCCCTCGCCCCCCGCTTAAATTGTACAGGATTTAGTTCTTATAAATAAGTTCAAATTTACGGCCAACTAAGTAACCTGCATAGTAAGAAGGGTTAACTATAACACAGCAGCCTGCCGACATGGCATCACTTACAACCGAACACAGGCCAGCAGCTGCCAAATAAGTCCCAACACCTTCAACTCATAGGCCCAGTGAATGCTCAAGGTCCCGTGAGGAGGCCCCATGAGAACCAAATGAAACCCTTGTGTTGTTTCTTTGTAAAATTCTTCTTCCAGGTGAAACTGCTTACCCATCTCCATTAAAACAAAAAATGTAAAAATTAAAAAAAAGAAAAGAAATGAAAAGGAGCTCTACTGTTTAGAGCAGATTCCCAAAAGGCTTTCTGACCCCTGGAGATTTAAACATCGTGGCTTTGGAGCGTGTGAGGTCCTACAGCAGTGATTCTCGACCTTCCTAACGCCGCGGCCCTTTAATACAGCTCCTGTGGGTCGCAACTCATAGGTTGAGAACCGATGTCCTACAGCTTCCCAACAGAACCACCTGGGGCATATTTTCTTTTTTCTTTTCTTTTTTTTCTTTTTGAGACAGAGTCTCACTTTGTCGCCCTGGATTGAGTACCAAGGTATCATAGCTCACTGCAACCTCAGACTCTTGGACTCAAGTGATCCTCGTGCCTCAGCCTCCTGAGTAGCTGGGACTACAGGCGCCCACAACATCACCCAGCTATTTTTGGAGATGGAGTGTCACTCTTCCTCAGGCTGGTCTCAAACTCCTGGGCTCAAGAGATCCACCTGCCTCGGCCTACTAGAGTGCTAGGATTACAAGCGTGAGCCATCATGCCTGGTCGTGCAACACATTTTCAAAATGCACGTTCATATACCAAACCTGCCATCCTGCATCAGAATCTCTAGAGGTCTGTGACTCCCCTGCTCATTAATGTTTGAGATTCACTGATGTAAGCAGCACTCAGAAGCCTCAGTGTAAATACACCATGAATAGTGTGAAAGTTGTCAGAGTCAAAATGGAATCACTGACTATAAGGAAACCTTAACAAATAGGCCTGAGGGCCAGGAACAGTGGCTGACACTTGTAATCCCAGCACTCTGGGAGGTCCAGGCAGGAGGATCCCTTGAAATTCGGAATTCCAGACCAGCCTGAGCAAGAGTAAGACCCCGCCTCTACTAAAAATAGAAAAACTAGCTGGTCATTGTGGCAGGTCCCTGTAGAGCCAGCTACTCAGGAGGCTGAGGCAGGAGGATCACTTGAGCCCAGGAGTTTGAGGTTGCTGTGAGCTAGGCTGAGGCCACTATACTCTAGCCTGGGCAACAGAGTGAGACCCTGTCTCAAAAAAAAAAAAAAAAAAAAATGAGGGGGGAATGGGTGGAGGGAGAGGGATTGGAGGGATCACTTCCGTGGTTTATCTTACAAGGGTACAAGTGAATCTTTCTAAGAGCAGAATATGAACATTTTAACACAATAACTAAGAAAATGACATGAAGGCTATGTTAACCAGTTTGATGGAAATGTTTCAAATTGTCTGTGAAAACACCACACTGTACCCCAGAAGTGCATTAATGTACATAGTTACTATTAAATAATAAAAAAAATTTCAGAAAAAGAAATAAAATTTGATATCACCTAAAAAAAAAAAAGAAAAGAAATAAAAAAGGTAAACACAAAAGAGAGATGGTCTATGTGAGATCCACCATGGGAATTTCTATCACTGTTCCTCTGCCTAAGAAACTTACCAACTCGGACCTACAGCCTCAGAGCTGTCAGGCAAGATTCTTCTTCCCCAGCCTCTGATGGGAGGCTCTAAGGGGCTCTTCAGAGTTCTCAGATCACCCAACACAGAGGAAAAGCCATGCCTGAGGAAGGGGACTGAAGCACTAGACCTCAGGACTATCCTCCCACAGAAATCTCACCTCTCTCATAACCCTTCCCTTCCTGGCTCCTGAGCCCCAGCATTTGATTTTTGCCCTGAAGCCTCCTGTATACCCACATGTGATCTGAGAGCTTCGGGCAGAAACACCCTGCCACTGTATCCTCTCCCTGACCTACCTGACCCTAGAAGGATGAGGAGGTTCCCATTTCAGGAGGCTCTAGTCAATGTGGAAAAGTGGACATAATAGAAAGAAAAGAGAAGCATTCTCTGCTGGGTCTAGGCTGAGGGTTCCTTACCTTCCTGATGCTTTTGTTCTGCCCAGGCCATGGTGAGGATGGATCTCTCCCAAGGCAGGGGAATAAGAGGAGGAAGAGGCCCAGTCCACACAGCAAGCCGAGGATGGTATCGGTCATCCAGGAAGTGGAGCTGAGGTTCAGCCATGTGGCACTAGTGCTTTTCAGAAGAGAGAGATAATTATCCATCTTAATGGCATTGTGGCCTTCAAGCAACTGAGCCCTGGGAGTCTCCCTTAGGACTATTAATTAAGACCCAGTCCTGCATCACAGAGCTGTGGCCTCTTCATCACAAAGGGCTCCTAAGGGTGGGGCAGAGACAGTGAGAGGAGGAGGCTGCCCCACAGTCCCTCCCCACCGAGCCCTGCTCATCCCTACAGGTCCTGGCCTTTTGGATCCCTCCTTCAGACTCCACTGCTCAACCTGGCAGACATAGACCTCAGTCAATTTTATATTCTTTACCCCTGAGTCTGGATATTACCTGGTTCCTTAGAGATATATGCTTGTGCTCCCTAACTTTCTTTCATAGGTCTTAAAATTCCAGACTTGTCCAGGAATTTCTTTTACTTCCCAGGGATTATTGCTCTCAGGATATCCTCTGTATGATGCTGTTAATGAACCCACAAGGAAATTCATATTGCTAACTGTACAGAAAGCCAATTACTGAGATAATGAGGATTGTCAGGAAAGAATTTACTGCAGTAGATGTATCTACTGGGAAGGGAAAGATACAGACTGCCTCAAATTTGCCTCTCCAACCAACAATGTGAGGGGGCTTTTATGGAGGTGAAAATTAATAATGTATGAGGGGAGTAAACACTACATGCTTGGGGTGGAGTGCAAGGCCCATATGCAAGTGCAGTAAGAAATCATGCTGTACATACATTCCATGAATAAAAAGTGGTCCCTCCCAAGGATTGATATTAGTTGTTCTTTTATCCTGGTGCCACAGACCTAATGGATCCTTGGGCACAATCTGCAGTGGTGTGTATTTCTTATCTTGTCTTTTCTGGACAAACAGGTGGTATAGTCTCTGTAGTTATCTCATGGCTGCAAGGAGGTTCTGCTGTTCCTGGGAAAGAAATTCAAAAGGGAATGCATCAATGCAATTGAAAGTTACAAAGTTCTGGTGGTTAAATCTTACTGGCCTGTGAACTTGAAACATAAGGAGCCAGTTACAATATGCCCCTTTTCTTTGTTCATGCTCAGTCTTTAGGAATCAGGTCATCTATAAATCTGGCTGCTTCCAGCTAATGTGGACCACAGTTGGGAGTATAAGGAATGAAACTTTTTTAGCCTGCTGTTGAAAGTACTCACCTGGGCCAGGATGTTTCTATTGACCCTCACACAGGTCCCTTCACATCCTGTGCTTCTAAGTTGGCAGACCTTCCTCTTACTTCTCTCCACTGGAGATAGCAGCAAGCCTTACCCTGTCTGCACAGACAACTGTCTTTCCTGTTTTGTTTTTTATCATCACAAATAAAATCTCTAAATGCCTCCTTTCTTAACTCCAAGAACTCTCAAAGGCAATAAAGTCTTTGAGAATGCTCAATCTGATTAATCACTCTTGCTGTAGTTTTGCTGTCTTTTGGTTTGATGAAATTGAATTAAAAACCCCTTTGTCATACATCAGATACATGACTTGAAATTATAAATTATTTTTATGGTCATATTATTGGTTAACTAATGAATGACTGGATAAAGGTGACCTTTCAGAAGAGAAAATAAAATGAAAGCCCAGTAAACAGTGGGATTAGAAAAATCTGTAGGCCTACAAAGAGAGGTTATATAGCAGGGGTAAGGATGAAACGTTTTATGAGCTATCTCTTTAAACCTACCACTCTTTTGGGTAATTGAAACCTGCATCCCACCCCAAGCTAGTAATCAGACAGGCAAGGGAGTGTTCCTTGTCCTTCATACCACAGGAGATGGCTCAATGGAATTGTCCAAGCAGAGGTCATAATTGTCTTCATTGCAGATAGCCTGAAGCTGAACATCTTTTAAAAATCCTATATTTCTGCTTAAAGGGAGGAGATGGTACTTTGGCTTGAGCGTCCACCATCCTTCTCATTTGCCAGCAAATTAATGAACTTCCCTCTCCTTTCCCTCAAATTACTTATCTTCATTTTTTCATTTGGCCTCTATCACAAGTATCAAACTTTTCGTAATAAATATGGCATCCTCGAGTGGGCCCATCAGTGCCCCCATGGAACAACATCCCATAACTGAAGAGGCAGGGAGCAACCCTGGGTCAAAGTGGTGGGACTTTGCAATTAGGGGCACCATCCTTTTTGTAGTGGGAGAATAAAGGATGACTCAGCTGCCAGAGCCTGTTTAGCTCCAGGGGAACTGCCATCTCTCCCTTCCCAGAATCAGTTACAATTCCTTGCAACTTGAACCTTCTTGAGAAGTAAACAGATTGGGGAAGATACTTCAGTCATTTGGGTATGTTCCCTAATGTGCATGCCAAGATCCTTGATTCCACTCATTTGGGGAAGGTTGTTGAACCTTCTAGCCCTGTGACAGGGCATTCATTTGTAGCCCTCTGGCAGGGCAATTGTGTGAAGGTGTCATGGGGGGTGGAAGCCATAGTTGAGTGGAACTAGGAAAACTGGGGATTCTCCCCCTTTTGAATTGGAGGACTCAGTTCTCTCTTGATGGATCCTGTTGGTAGGAAACCTAGGGAATGTTTGTATGGTTCCCTTTGGTAGGCCTTGGTATTTGACATTGTTTGCATTGGGGGAATTTCTTGTATTGACTTCTTGTCATGTTGTGTTCATTGTTGTTTATCAACATGGGAGGCTCTGTTTTTGTTCCATCTGAAAGTCCCTAGGAGAGAATGTTAATTGAATGACCAACTTATAGCTACATCTGTATCTAAAAGAGAATGGTGTTATTGTACATGCTGGAGTAGGAGGAAAAGTACCCATTGAATGGAGCCTTTAGTTATTCTTACAAATGGAATTATTTTGTCAAAGATCAGGTAAATGGGGCAAGATCCCATGTATATAATCTTACATGCAATTGAACCATAGGGAGCTGAAAGGTTGTATAATAAAATTAGAGAGGAGTTACCAGATTGGAACTCACGACCTGCTTCCCTGCTGCCAGCTCTCCACCTGCCAGGGAAGGCAGTAGGTATTCAGTCACTCTTGAGCTCACATGGCTGAGCTCCACTGTCCTGGTCAATGCGGCTGCTCCCAGAAGTGGCTCCACATAGAGCTAGGCTTACGACAACTGTTACAGCCAAGGCCACCATCTTGGCACCACAGGAGAGACCCAGGGAGGGCGCAACTGGAATTAATTCCTTAGTCCAGCACTCACTGGGTTATGATTCTAGAGTAGGAATTGTCTCTCCTTCCAAGACCTGCTTGGAACTCAGTTTGACTGGAGGACACCCATAGCTGGGGCAGGGCAATTTCCATTACAGCAATATCGGATAGAGAGTTTGAATGTGCAAGAACAGCCAGCAGAGTATTGTTGGACATACACAAACTGGGATCCTAAAGCAGACACACGGAAGGATAAATCCTTAATGTGTGTACAAATATTAGTATGACTTTTATAGGGCAGAGTGCTCTAGATATACAAAGAAAGTTACAGCATATGGAAGGGGCAATTGGCATGAATCCTATTTCCTTTAAGGTTTATGATCCTAGTGAAGAACAGAAACCAAAATCTATGTGTGTTCTGTTATTAGTGCCAACCAAGGTCCTCAAGAAAGTCAAAAGGAAGGGAGTTTGGTTTAGATCCCTGAATCTAATGTTACAAAGATGAGTGCTGTGGGACATTCCATGCGATAACATGACCAACCCTGGAGAAACTGACAGGAGCCCTGAAGAGAGTTCTCCTTTATTTATTTTTTATTTCTTTTTCCTTTTATTAAGTCATATACACATAGATCATGAATACATTTATGTTTTTGTGGGGTACAATGTGTTGTTTTTTAATACAATTTGAAACAGTTACATCAAACTAATTAATATAGCTTTCACCTCATTTACTCACTTAAGGGCACCCTTCAAAGGGTCCACTTCGATGATGGGGCCAAGCTTCCATGCCTTACTGGTGGCTTCAATGCAAATATCCCCACAGGGGCCCCAAGTGCAATTCACAGTGGGGACCTAATGCCCCTCCTAGGCTGAGACTTGTTATGCCCAAATAACTTTCCCTACGGATATCTCTAGAGAAGCAGCAGTTTCGGCTGCAGGTTCCATCTGTAATGGTTTTCAAGTTTAAGAGCCACACCAGTATGCAGATTTCTAGGGTGTGACTGCTTCATCTAATTTTACCTGTCAAGAAGCCTATACCAATGAGAATAGATTCCCACAGGATCTACATGTCATCAATGATTCTGTACAAGTGACTATCAATGGTCCTCAGTCACATCTGATTGACAGGATCTTGATAATAGGAGGACCTCACCATACTGCTGGACTGTGTTGCCTTACAGGTTCAAAACTCTCCTGCTCTGTTTAATGAGAGCTTGACAAGGAAGCTAATGACAACTGAGGGTATACCTAAAATGGCAGAGCTCTGTTGCATCTGGATCCCAAACTTTGGACTAACAGAAAACCCCTTGTCTGAGGCTCTTAAAAGAGTCAGATGTGGAGGCCCTGATCTGGACAATACACTGTCAAAATGCCTTCAAAAAAACCAGAGTAGAATTTTATCAGGGCTCTGCCCTTTGGGGTTGTCTGACTCACAGAAAGAATTTAAATTATATATTCATGAAAAATAAGGAATGGGCCTTGGAATCTTAGTAAAGAAACACAGGGAGGCATCCCACGGCCAGTGGCATACTTGTGAAAGCCACAGGACACTAATTGTGAGAAGATTGTGTTCAGGCAATAGCAGCTACTTGCTATTAAAGACTGTCTACTCTCCATCCTGCCACCCAGTTAGCAGCCAAAGAGAATGAGCCTTTGCTGCATAACTGTTTATGTCTCATAGCACCCATCTTTGTAACTTCAGATTCAGAGCAAGGGCATCCAACATGCAGCTCGAGGATCACATGTGGCCCAGAATGGCTATGAATGCCACACAACATAAAATCATAGATTTGCTCAAAACACTGTGAGATTCTTTTGTGATTCTTTTCATGGAATTCAATTGTGCAGTTATTGAGCATGAGCTTTGTAGACAACAACGTCATGTCACAATGTGATGTAAAATAAACATACCTATGCTCTGGCTATTTGTACACATGCATGGCTTCAGTTTTATGGTGATGTGCAAGTTTCCAGTGTATTATCTTCTCAGTGAAGACAGTCAAATTAACATCAGCAGATGTTACATGTGCTCATGGTGACCTGGGGAAGCAGTGATTATCAATAATATTTCTATCTACCATTGCAACATATGTGTTTAGTGTTATTTAGAAATCAGGTAAGCATTCCTATTTGATTATTAAGGTTAATTCCACACCCCGGTGGCATCACACACATCATCTGCCATGCTTTCCAACTGGCCCTCAGCCTCACCCTGCATTGGCAGCCCAGGTGTGGAAGGGCCTAAGTCTTGCTTTCGATTTTCCTGTCAATTAATGTTCATAATAAAAGTAAATATAGTCCCTTATCCATTAATTTTTAAATCTCAGCATGGCTCTACACATCTCAAAAGATAAGAGCATCCCCCAAAAGAAAAATTATAGGTGAACAAGATTATTCAGTGAAAAGTGGAGAGATAACTACCTTTTTGTTGAAGCAATAGTAAGGCACTCTGTTTAATTTGTGGGGAATTTATGCAACTTTTCAAAGACTATAATTTGAAAAGGCATTATATGCAAAAACATATGACCAAATTTGATACATACGAAGGCTGTGTCATAAGGACAAAATAGTGAAACTAAAAAATAAAACTATCTTCTCAACAAATATTTTTTTGTTACAATTCAAATTATAAAAGCCAGTTATATGGTAGCATATTTAATAGCCAAAAAACCAAAACCACTGATTCATGGTGAGCTTAGTAGGCAATGTATGGAAATCATGGCAGATGTAATTTGCTCTTAAAATAAGGGAGCACCTTTCTTTCTTTCTTTCTTTCTTTCTTTCTTTCTTAGATAAACTCTTACTATGTCACCCTTGGTAGAGTGCTGTGGTGTCACAGCTCACAGCAACCTCCAACTCAGGCTTAAGTAATTCTCTTGCCTCAGCCTCCCAAGTAGCTGGGACTACAGGTGACCACCACAATGCCCAGCTATTTTTGTTGTTGTTGTCGTTGTTGTTTAGTAGGCCTGGGCCAGATTTGAACCCACAAGCCCCAGTGCATGTGGCTGGCACCCTAACCACTGTGCATGGGCGCCAAGCCGAGGGGAACATATTTCTAAAATCAGTTTGTCTCATTCGACTATAGCCAGGCAAATTGAAGAAACTGAAAAATCTATGGAAAGAATTTTGGAGAGTAAAGTAGCTAACTTTAAATTTTATGCTTTGGCAATGAATGACAGCACTGATGCTACAAATGCAGCTCAACTTGCCATTTTTGTTAGAAAAATGAATGTTAGAAGTATTGATGACAAATATATTGTCACTGAAGAAATGGTATCTTTAGTGCCATTGAAAGATACAAATAAATCAAGAGATTTATGTGAAACAGTAAAAATATATGTTCAGTAATTTTCTCTGTCCGTTGCCAATGTACCTGGTATAACTACTGTGACAGTGCTCGGGTAAGAGTAGGTAAAACAGAGGGACTTCTAAAACAAGTGGAAGATGATGTGATGGCCATCTAAAACTCGTTTGATGAAGTATCATTGCATAGTACATAAAAAAAATTATGCACAAAGCTTGAAAAAATGGATAACATCATGCAAATCATTATCAAAACTGAATATCACAAGGGCCAATGTCAGGAATTCCTTAAAAGTTTTGATGCTGACTATGGCAACCTCATTTACTTTTTGGAAGTGAGATGGCTAAGTCAATACCAAATGTTGAAAATATTTTATTATTTGTGCTATGTTATCAAGTCATTTACAGTATCAAAAATCAAATTTGTATCAAAACTTGACAATGAAAACTGGTTTACATATTTAGCATTTTAGTGGATTTAACCACTCATTTAAATGTAAACATGTATCTTCAAGGTGAAAACCAATTTATCAATACAATGTTTCAAACCATAACAGTGTTCCAAATGAAACTGAAATTATGACAAACTTGGACTAAGGCAAACAATTTTATGCATTTCAACACATCAGCTAAACATGAACAGCAGGACATGATGCAGCCTAGCTTGTCTTTTTTTTTTTTTTAATATAGAACGTTTCATGAATTTGCATGTCTTCCTTATACAGGGCCATGCTAATTTTCTCTGTATTGTTCCAATTTTAGTATATGTTCTGCCAAAGTGAGCACTTTGCTTGTCTTTTTGATACAAGAATTTGAAAATGGATTGCCAGATTCCTTGGAAAATAATCAATATTTTGGTACATTTGCAAGTCTATTTTCAGTTGACATAAATAAGTTACCTGCCAATTTTCAAAGGTATAGAGCTGCAATTTGACATTCAACTTAAAGAAAAAGTCTACCATGTCTCTTTACTGGACTTTTAGAGGTCCTATCTTCCTGGGACAAATATCTCTTGCTTCATAATCACACCTTATTCATGTCCTCACTGTTTGGCAGCATCTACATTCAACTACTTTGAAGAATGAAGCACATTAAGAGTCAAATTAGAGTAACAACAGGAATTTGCAGTCTCGTACAAAAACATGGAAGCTAAATAACCTTATGCTGAAAGACAGATGGGTCAAAGATGAGATCAAGAAGGAAATTACCAAATTTTTAGAACATAAAGATAATGAAGATACGAGTTACCAGAACCTCTGGGATACCGCAAAGGCAGTTCTAAGAGGGAAATTTATAGCATTACAAGCTTTCCTCAAGAGAACAGAAAGAGAGGAAGTTAACAACTTAATGGGACATCTTAAGCAACTGGAAAAGGAAAAACATTCCAATCCGAGACCCAGCAGAAGAAAAGAAATAACCAAAATTAGAGCAGAATTAAATGAAATTGAAAATAAAAGGATTATAGAACAGATCAATAAATGAAAAAGTTGTTTTTTTGAAAAGGTCAATAAAATAGACAAACCTTTGGCCAACCTAACCAAGAAAAAAACAAGTAAAATCTCTAATCTCATCAATCAGAAATGGTAAAGATGAAATAACAACAGACTCCTTAGAAATTCAAAAAATCCTTAATGAATATGACAAAAAACTTTATTCCCAGAAATATGACAATCTGAAGGAAATTGACCAATACTTGGAAGCACACCACCTCCCAAGACTCAACCAGAATGAAATGGAAATGTTGAACAGACCTATATCAAGTTCTGAAATAGCATCAACTATATAAAATCTCCCTAAAAAGAAAAGTCCAGGACCAGATGGCTTCATGTCATAATTCTATCAAACCTTTAAAGAGGAACTAGTACCTATACTACTCAACGTTTTCCAAAATATAGAAAAAGACGGAATACTACCCAACACATTCTATGAAGCAAACATCACCTTGATACCCAAACCAGGAAAAGACCCAACAAGAAAAGAAAATTATAGACCAATATCACTAATGAACATTGATGCATAAATATTCAACAAGATCCTAACCAACAGAATCCAGAAACACATCAAACAAATCATACACCACGACCAAGTGGGTTTTATCCCAGGATCTCAAGGATGGTTCAACATACGTAAATCTATAAATATAATTCATCACATAAACAA
>CAUYQV010022807.1:0-12370 GCA_963574575.1 Galagoides demidoff
TGGCGGGCGCCTGTGGTCCCAGCTACTTGGGAGGCAGAGACAGGAGACTTGCTTGAGCCCAGGAGTTGGAGGTTGCTATGAGCTGTGATGCCATGGCACTCTACCCAGGGGGATAGCTTGAGGCTCCATCTCAAAAAAAAATAAAATAAAATAAAAATTTCTTCAGTGTCTGCCTTCTCTAAAATGTTTTGGACATTAAGAAATATTTCCTTGCATTTTAATGATAATTTGGGGGATGTCTTTAATGTCTTTACATTTTTTTGTGTGTGTTCTAGGAAGAAACTGCTTCATTTTTATGTCAGATTTATGTGATTCTGCTTTATTTTTACTGAAAAGCTAAACACTTCTGTGCATTATCTAGCATTTTGTTTGGAAGAAATATGCTCTATTTGTAAAACAGGAAATGTGTGGGAAAAGGGCAATTCAGCAGCATGTTGTTGCGCTTGCAGATTTAAATTTATTTTCCTGAATTCACATAATTAAACACAGCCAAATAACTGATATTTCCAGAATGGTTTATTATATAACAGTCTGGAAGATGAAAAGGAGATTTTATTTTATTTATTTATTTAGAGACAGAGTGTCATTTTGTTGCCCTCAGTAGAGTGCTGTGGCGTCACAGCTCACAGCAACCTCCAACTCTTGGGCCTAAGTGATTCTCTTGCCTCAGCTCCCAAGTATCTGGGACTACAGGCACCTGCCACAATGGCTAGCTTTTTTGTTGTTGTTGCAGTTATCATTGCTGTTTTACCTGTCTGGGTCTGAGTTTGAACTAGGCACCTATCGGTATGTGGGGCCGGTACTCTATCCCCTGAGCCACAGGTGCCGCCCTGTTAGCTCACTTTTGATGGTCGGTTTTTCTGTCAGTGGTGATCTTTGCTAACTTTAGTATTTGTTTGGCTCGACGAAGGAGATTCTGGAGGTTTAAGCTCCCCGTTTCCCTCCTATTCCAGTCTTGAACATATCAGTGGGACCCTTAAAAAGCCATTTATAATCTGATGGTCTGAAGCTCCACCTGCAGTTAGATGCCAGTCATCCTTCTGGAATGTTCTTTACAGAGAACGTTACTAAGAACCTCCTGGCTAAAGGTTTTGGTTGGGTTTTTAGCTTTGCAGTCTCTGGGTAGGTCATTGGACTGCAAGAGCCCTTCAGGTTTCCTATTTTGTGTGACAGGATTAAACATATGTTTTGCTGGGCTCCCTCTGTCCCCGTGGCCTGGGGTTACAAGCTTAGGGCAGCAGAGGAAGTGTAAGGGCTGCAGGAAGAGCTGTTGGATCTTTCTGGCAAAGTGTCAGGGTATAATAGTGGAGAACCCGAAAATGTGAAGCAGTGGAAAGTCTGGCCCCTGGGGTGAGAAGCAAAAACAAAAATGAGCTGGAAAAGTTTGTCCGACTGAGAAGGAGGTTATATAGACAGGCTTTTGGATCTTTGACATTGCCTTTTTAATAAAGGCAGTGTGCACAACTCTTTTTAAGATTAAAAAATTTCCTACATGCAAAGCTTCTTCATTAGATACTGATACCGGTTAATTCAAAATCACTTGTAATTGGAAGCAGCTGCTGTTTCCCAGCTGACTAGGTGTTCAAGTCAGATGCTTTGAATTAGCTGGACTTGGATTATTCATATTTAATTAAAGTCCATTTTAGAGGCCGCCCCCCACCCCCACCCCCTAGACTCTTGCCTCTCCAATGACTGGTTTTTTTACAGTAATATATTTGAAATTACATGAGCATCCCGGTAGAAAGGCATAATGTAAGTTCAAGGACTTGCAGTTGATTATGGTCTTGTATTATTAAATAGTGAATTTAACTGCATTGCAATTCCCTTTTCTCATCCTCTGAACCTTCCTTCTGTAGTGGGGGGAAATTTCATTTCATTTAAGAAAGTTGAGACTTTTGTCCCCTTTACTCCTCTTGGGACACAGTTGTGTTAGCCTAATTGCTCATGTCACCGCTACAGGGAAGGTACTGCGTGAAATGGGACAAGCAATTTTCTGGTACTTTTCATCTAATGGAGTTTGCAAATTAAGCCATGAATAGTGGGGCTTTGGGGCACTAGGGATATTTTCTTAGAAGGAAAAAAAAACCTTAAGGTTGTGATGAGGCTGTTGTCTAGTGCTTCTGTATTGATGCAGAATGTTCACTGAGCAGCTTGTAGGAGAAAAAGACTGCCTTAATTTTCAGAATAAAGGGTAAGGGGGCATTGCTTTGCATTTTTCTCCCCATGATGTTAATGAGGAAAAGAGGCAATGCTGGAGAAAGGAGATAAATTAATGTTCCTTCCCTTCTCTATTTAAGCTACCTAAGTTGACTAAAGTTTGACTTGATAAATGTCCTAGTTAATTTAATTTTGTGTTAGTTCCTCTCCTCCCCACGAGTGTCCAGGCCAGTTTTAGCTGACTTGCAGAAAAACCAGGTTAATGCAAATCCATCAGATTCTGCAGGCCTGTTAAAGTGCTTAAGCATTCTACACGGTGTGGGAGACATGATCTTTGCCTAAAAGAGTCCCTAGAGAGAGAAAGTATATTTCTGTCAATGCGCTTAGGGGATTATATAAATCACTGTCCGGTGTGATTTGGCATTGTCACATACTGAGCACTGGGACAGCCAGAGGAGTCCTAGGTAGACATTTACTACTGGAACTGGAATGATGGTCCATCCAACCCAGCACCTCTCACTTCCATATTTCTGTAGAAGTTGTCTAAGGACATGCATCTGGTTGGTAGTTCTGGATTTAGAGAACCCACGTTCTTCTGTCAGTTGAGTGATTTCTGTGTTAGGGTCAGAAATCTCCAGCCTCCTTGTTGAAATACAAATGAGAGTAACTCATTCTCTTGGGGTCTTCTAGGATGACCCATGCAGGCCTTCTGTACCTGGTCAAAAACTGGGGTGGAGCTGGCCCTTGGAGGAGAGGTTGATGGGGTGTTGTTTTCAGGGGGCAGTCCTGATTTCATCCATGCCACCTGGAATAATTAGTGACTATTCCTCACAACATTTCTGTGGTCGTTTCTTGGAAATTGGCCTGACACAATTTGATCATGATTTTGGATTTTTCCCCAATTATAAAGGCATCAGCACACAAACTCCAGGCATACTTGGTGGATGAGAGAATACATGGGACAAAGCAAAAACTCGTTAGCATGTATTTCATTAGAAAGCAACACTTCTGCGTAGTGCCTATGGCTCAAGGGGTAGGGCGCCGGCCCCATATACTGGGGGTGGAGGGTTCAAGCCCAGCCCTGGCCAAAAACTGCAAAAAGAAAAAAAAGAAAGAAAGCAAAACTTCCTTAATTTTCAGTTCATAAATGAGCTTATAGTAAAAGTGCTTTGTTGAATATTTACCATAGTTTGAGTGCCTTGCTTGTTAAAGTAACAGAATTATGTGTTTGTTCTAGTACACCTTTGTAAAGCAGAGTCTGTACTTTTACTGATGAACAGACTGGGCTTTGGAGAGAGAAATGTCTTGAAACAACATACAGCTGAGGGAGGGTGGCACCTGGAGTGGATGCCCAGTTTTCTCCATTGCTGTGATTTAAAAAGTGAGATTGATAGTTCTGCACCCCAAGGGGCCCAGATTCAGAGATTTGACTCAGCTCATTATCTGTCTGGGGTAGGGCTTCCCAGGCTAGTTGGTCTCTCTCCTTTTCAGGAACTTAGTGAAGTATGAGATTTATTACACCTATCCAAAAGTATTTAAGTAGAAAAACAGAGAATAATTCTATTATCCATCATAACTTATTAATAGATAATCAAGTCTGGAAAAGAAACCAATCAAGGGATTTTATCTGGTTAGAAATGATAGCTGAATTTCAGGAGAAAGTTGGCAAGAAAAATAGGGATAGATGGATAGAAAGCAAAGCAGCCCCCCTTTTGGAGAGAGTTATATATATTGTGGGAAGATTCTGTAAAAAGTGTGAGGGGCCAGGCGTTGTGGCTCACACCCACAATCCCAGCACTCTGGGAGGTTGAGGTGGGTAGATTGAGCTCAGGAGTTCAGGAGGCCAGCCTGAGCAAGAGTGAGACCCTGTCTCTACTAAAAAAAATAGGAAAACTAGCTGGGTGTTGTGGTTGGCACCCATAGTTCCAGCTACTCAGGAGGCTGAGGCAAGAGGATCGCTTGAGCCAGAGTTTGAGGTTGCTGTCAACTATGATGCCAAGACACTCTACCCAGGGTGACAAAGTGAGAGTCTGTCTCAGGAAAACAAAAAGTGTGAAGGGAAAACCCCACAGAGAACAGGAACTCTGTAAAACCAATGATGAAAATTTAGGTATGGTTCAGGAGGGGTAGGGTTTGAGGAGCACCTCCCTTAACCCCCCTGCCAGCCTCATATCTGCCTGGTCTGCCTAATGAGAGAGTTGGTTATAGGAGTGGAGTGGGCAGAAGTTACCCAGCGGTCTGGTTGCTGCTGGTGGCCTTTTTTGGGTGACTTTCTTTACCGCACCCCAGGTCTATGTAGCTCAGCCCTGACTGCTAAATGCCTCATTTTGTCTGGGATTTTTATGTGGGACTCAATGGAGGGGTGGATGGAAGTTGAAGTGGGAGAGAAAATGTGTGTTTTCTCAAGGAGTAGCTGAGCTAGATCCTTACAGAGTTTAAAGAAGGAATTCTAATTAGAAGATTAAAAAGAATGCCAGAATTAAAAAGAGAGAGATTTTTGGCAAAACTGGAGTGTGGAGAAGGATCAGTGTGGCCCAACCCTGGCACTAAAGAGAAGGACATGGTATGTAAAGAAACCTGTATGGCGATTTTATTAATTGTCACTTAGCCTTATTTAACAAGCATTTAGGAGACTACTGGGATAGTGAAAGGGGATGCTGGAATTGGTGTAAGTGTCTAGGCAGAGCAGAGAGAAGGTGTAGGGCTTGGAGGGCTGTCTACCTCAGAAAGGAAAAGCGAGTTTGCCTGTTAACTGTGATTTAGGGTGGAAATGCTTTGAGACTGAATTAAGTCCATGTAATGCAACTCATCTATACCTGTTTATGATGGACAGTAAACTGCCTTGTTTTTGTTTTTCTCTCTCCACCCCCATTTTCACCGCTAAGATAACATAGCTGTGACCCCTCCATCTTTAATTCCTGACTCTCACACCATAGGAAGTACTGCAGTGTACAGACACAGGATTTAAATGGCCTGGTCAGAGGGTGTGTGTATTATACAAACAAACATATACTGAAATGTTTGTAGAGAAGGTTGGTGAGTGTCACTCCTACCTGCAAGGTCTCTGTCCCAGGTAATACACGTCTTTGCTAAAGTTCGATACCAGGGTTTTGGAGGGGGAAGGTCTGTATGTCTGACTTTTCAGTATGTGTAGGGATTCACGTGTTAAGCTCCACGGTAAAGCCCGCTAACTTTTCAGTAATAACCTGGGCTCTGGGGTCGTGTTTGTGGCCAAGTGCATTACTCTCTATTTCTCTTTGCTAACGTATACAAGCCTTTACTAAAATTCTGCTGTCATTTCCCTTCGTTTTCCCAGCACAACTTCCTTGTACTTCACGTGTAGCACAACTAAATTGTGCTGCCTTGATTTGTCAGAAGTGATAAGGCACAACCTTTTAATCCTCCCATTGTTGTCACAGTTTTCTTTGAAAAAGAAGTTGCTTTCCTGCTCAAGTCCTCATTAGCTTTCCATTGCTTATGGGATAAAATTTAAACTCTCAAGCATTACTGACGACTCGTCATTAAATCAATCTGCTGGCACTTAGGAGGCAATCAGTAAATGCTGGTTGTTATCCTGATTTTGCATTCCATATTAATCTGAGGCTCATCCGGATGAATTTGATTAAACCCCGTTTTGAAATTTTTTTTTATGTGGAGAAGTTGAAGGAATGGCAGTATGAACACCTGGGCACGCACTGCCTAGACACCCCCCTCCCCCAAATTAACCTCAGGTTCTGGGTATGTGTGTTACCCGGTGTCTACTTTCTTCCTTATAATCTGTGACTCTGGAAATTTTGAAACAGTGCTCTTGGTTATCCATTAAAAAACGATAAAATAAACATGCTGTTGCTCCTGCTTGCAGCACTTTCAGTAGTAATAAAAAATAACTTCAGTGACTTTGGTTTTTTTCTGCCAAAGTAAATGTTGGCACTCTTTCAGCTGTAGTAATGTTGCTTCTCTAAATTTGTTCGAGTTAAACTAAAGCAGGGCCAAGTTGAAAAATTAGATTCTCGAGTTTTTTCCTTCCAATTTAGAAAAAAAAATTAAGTTTTGGATACTCTGGTTCCTATAATTCTCTTTCTGGTTCTCTCCTCCTCCTGCATTAAAAAAGATCCAGCTAAGATGTCAGCGGAAGAAACAAAAGACCCAGATTTTATGGTCTTTAAACAAAGACCCAGATTTTACATTCTTCATAGGAAGTTGGTAGTGGTGGTAATCTTAAAATAGGACATTTGAATCCATGTTCATGGCAGTTAATTCAGTAGTACAGTTTCTTCTCAACCACAAAATGCTAAGTAAAGGTAGACCCTTAACTCCTTGGTTTTTAACATGTGATTTTTGCCTTATTCTTGCAAAATGACATTGTATATTACTAGCTAGGAAATCCAAGCAGATACCGTGTAATGCCACCAGGGAAGTGATAGCTCAGTTGTCATGCATTAGCTGGTATTTGAAAGATGGATTTGCACAGGATGGGGGTGGGTGGGTAGGTTAGAGTCAAATTATCCCAATATTTGGTGTGTCTCAAGTGTGAGAGAGCCCAATGCAAATATGTACACATTACTTGGCTTACAAACCCCTTACTGTAGTAAATAGCTGGTTTGGCTAGATGACCTACAAGTCATTTGGATTTGTCCCAGACTGGCTGTGTTTCACTCTCCATTGGAGTTTAATTCACGTGATTCCCTTAAGATCATAACTTCTTCCAAAAGAAAAATAGCGTGAGTACATGTGGTATGTATGAATTCTGGTTTTTAAATTTTTTTTTTTTCCTTTTTAGAATATAACAGGGATAAACATGTTTGGGTTATGTAATTTGCTTTTGTACAATTTTGAGTCAAAGTTCGAGGTGTGCTTTTCACTCAGAATGTATGCATTGTACCCTTAGGTGTGAATTAACCTTCCCCCTCCCTCCTCCTGCTCTCTCCTCCTTGCTTCCTGTTTAGCTTCACTTCCAAGTGTGCACACAAGTGTTGGTCTCCCAGCTCCCCTTTAGCATTGAGAACGTGTGGTGGTCGTTTTTTCATTCTTGCATTTCTTCACTTTGAAGGATTTTCCAGTTCTATCCAGGTTGTTACAAAAGATACTAGATCGCTTTTTTTTTTTTTTTTAACTTTTTCTTTTGGGAGGTAGTCTTATGCCCTGGGGTTGAGTGCCAAGCATCACAGCTCACAGCAACCTCACCTTAGCCTCACAGGTAGCTTGGAGTTACAGGTGCCCACCACCATGTCCAGCTAGTCGTTATTTTTTTATGGCTGAGTAATACTCCATGGTGTACATATACCACATATTATTAATCCTCTCATGTATTGATGGATACTTCAGTTGCTTCTATATCTTTGCAACATGAATTGTGCTGCTGTATATACTTGAGTGCAGGTGTGTTTCTGATAATGTCTTTTTATCCTTTGGGTAGATACCTAGTAATGGGATTGCTGGATCTAATGGTAGGTTAAATTCAGATTAAATTTAGAAATGTTCCAAGCAAAATGTGAAGTCCCACTGCCTTCCTCAAAAGGAAGCTCTGCCAGTGGTCTGCACATCCCTTCCCTCCAGTCCTTCTGTGTCGTTTTTTCTTTTGGCAGGTCCTGAGTGAGCATTAATCTTTCTGCCTACACTTACGTGCATGTTTACATAGGTCTCCCTCCCCTCCCCCTCTTGCTTACCTATGGTCCTCATCAGTGACTAACCTTTTCCCACTTAACGACATCTTGAGGATCCTTACCATTCTTTTTCATCCTCTTGTAGTTTGTTCAGCCACTTCTTAGGTGAGTCCCTGGACATTTAGGCACTCAGTAGACTGTTAGGTTATTGCCAATATTTTTTTTTTACTTAAAAACATTGCTTTCTGGCTTGGTGCCTATAGCTCAGCAGCTAGGGCACTGGCTAGCAGGTTTGAACCTGGCCCAAGCCTGCCGAATAACAACGACGACGACAACAAAAAAGCTGGGTGTTGTGGTGAGCGCTTGTAGTCCAAGCTACTTGGGAGGCCAAGGCAAGGGAATCGCTTAAGACCAAGAATTGGAGGTTGCTGTGAGCTGTGACACCAAGGCATTCTACCCATGGCGACATAGTGAGACTCTTGTTTAAAAAACAAAACAAAACAAACAACAAAAAAGTTTCTTTCTGTCCATCTTTCACACATGTGGTAATACTAGCATAGAATTGAATTGCAAACACACAGAGTCAGGGTATGTGCTTAATTTTCTTTCTTTCTTTCTTTCTTTTTTTTTTTTTGAGATAGAGTCTCATGTCGCCCTCAGTAGCAGAGTGCTGTGGCATCACAGCTCCCAGCAACCTCAAACTCTTGGGCTTAAGCGATTCTCTGGCCTCAGCTTCTCAAGCAGCTGGGACTATAGGCGCCCACCACAATGCCTAGCTATTTTTCGGTTGCAGCTATCATTGTTGTTTGGCAGGCCCCGGGCTGGGCTCGAACCCACCAGCTTATGCTCAGTTTTCTTAGTAGGAAGAGATTTTTTCCCTTTCAGCAGGGTTTAGCCAGTGTTCATACCCATGCACAGCATGTGAGAGTCTTTATTTCCCTCTCTTCTTGCCAATACTTAGTGTTGTAAAGCTTTTTTGGGTTTGCTAATAAAGTGTGACTTATTTTGATTTGCATTTCTCTGTTTAGCTTTTTTCCTCTATCAGCCATCCCTAGGTATATTTTAATGGATTCTTTGTGTTTTTCTTTTTATTTATTTTTTGAGACAGAGTCTCAAGCCATCACCCTGGTACAGTGCCTTGGCATTACAGCTCACAGCAACCTCCAATTCCTGGGCTCAAGTGATTCTCTTGCCTCCGCCTCCCAAGGAGCTAGGATTACAGGTGCCTGCCACAAGGCCCGGCTATTTTTTGGTTGCAACCATCATTGTTTGGCGGGCCTGGGCTGAGTTTGAACCCACCAGCTCAGGTGTTTGTGGCTGACGTCTTAGCCTCTTGAGCCACAGGCGCCGAGCCTCTTTGTGTTTTTCTTACTTTTTTTTTTTTATCAGGGCTTTTTGTGTTACAAGTGTATTGGAAATATTTTCTTGGAGTCCTTGGTCCTTTAACTGTATTTACAGTGTCTTTTCTCATAGAAGTTTCAAATTTTTTTGTAATGCAATTGGTTTTCCTTTATGAGTTGTATGTCTTTCCTTAGGAATGCTTTTCTGACCCCAAGAACATGAAAATATTCTCTAAGAGGTCAGACAGGGTGGGTCATGCCTATAATCCTTGCACAGTGAGAGGGCCAGGCAGGTGGATTGCCTGAGCTCAGGAGTTCATGACCAGCCTGAGCAAGAGTGAAACCCTGTCTCGAAATAAAAATGGCTGGGTGTTGTGGCAGGCACATATAGTCTCAGCTACTTGGGAGGCTAAGTAAGGCAAGAGAATCACTTGAACCCAAGAGTTTGATGTTGCTGTAAGCTGTGACGCCACAGAACTCTACCGAGGACAACCTAGTGATACTTCCACTTAATACTTTTTGTGTATCTTCACATATATATATATATATATATATATATTTTTTTTTTTTTTGTGGAGGCAGTCTAACCTTTATCATCCTTGGTAGAGTGCTGTGACATCACAGTGAAGTCTCAGGAAACTTGCCCTTTTCCCCTAGGTTGGTTTGCTGAAAAGATCAACTCATACTTATGGTAGATTAATAAGAGAGAAAGGTTTATTTCCAGATACCATGCGCATGGGGGAACCACAAAACTGATTTCCCAAAGTTTCAGTGATAGTGGTGTTTATTTTTATTTTTTGCAGTTTTTGTCCTGGGCTGGGTTTGAACCCATTACCTCTGGTGTATGGGGCTGGCGCCCTACTCCCTTGAGCCACAGCCGCCACCCAATAGTGGTGTTTAAAGATACCTTTTAGAAGGGAGGCGGGAGAGAAACTGGAAAGTATCTGTGTAGCAAGTGGTTGCTAAGGGGGGGATGGGTAGATGGAGGGAAACCTTGATTAGTAAATTAACCTGAGAGACAGGTATTGTGTTTCAGATGACCTTAGGGCCAGGTCTGTTAGCATGTGATAAGGAGTCCAGAAGCCCCTTTTCTGATCCTAAATCTGGTTACTCAGGTTTTATAGAGGAGAAGCCGATGTTTTGTAATCAAAAATAGCCTTTTCAGTGAAAATAGTCTTTATACCAAGGAGTCATATTTTGGGGTGAAATTTCCTTAGCACCTGTAATAGCTCACAGCAACTTCAGATTCCTGGGCTTAAGCAATTCTCTTGCCTCTGCCTCCCAAGTAGCTGAGACTCGAAGTGCCCACCACAACGCCCCAGCTATTTTTTTTTAATAGTCATTTGTTTAGCAGGCCCAGGCCAGGCTTGAATCAGCGAGCCCCTGGTGTATGTGGCTGGCACTGTAACCGCTGAGCTATGGGCACTGAGCCCAGTCTTAATTTTTAAATCATTAAAAAACCGATTTCATTGGGAAAAGAAGCAGTCTATTCCATCAGCTGGGAGCAGAATCTGTAAGCTAATTGATCACCTTTCTTCATAGGAAGAAGAGAGAAGATTCTTAAATTTTGCAAATAGTTAAATTAGTGTACTTATATCACTGTTTAATTTGCATACAGTCAAATATACCTATTAAAAGTGTACAGATCTTTGACTTTTGCCAAATATATATCGCCTTCTAATCACCACCCGAAACTGAAAGAGAGAGAATATTTGCATTACTCTAGAAGTATTGCCTCACATGCCATTCACACCTCTTTTTTGCCAGCCATTTTTTTGACTATTTATCACTGTAGAATGTTTATCACTGTAGATGAAATATTGCCTATTCTTTTCAGAATGTTTTCAGATCCATTCATGCTGTGTTTTATTAGTAATTCATTTCAAATGCTATTCCATTGAATGGGCATGCAGCAGTTTTTCATCTGTGTGCTGGCTGATGGGCTTTCTGTTAGTTGCTGTAAAGATTTGTGTCCAAGGCTAGTTGTAGCACAGAGTTTCCTTCCTTCTGAGTAGCTACTTAGGTGTGTAATTGCTATGTCATAAAGAAAGTCTGCGTTTAAACTTTGTGACAAACTGCCACACTTGTCCAACATGGTCACACCATTTTGCAACTCTTGAGTGTTCAGCTGTTCTACATACTTGTCAACTTTAGAATCATCAGTCTTACTGCTTTCTGCAAATGGCTTGCAGTGCTAAGCCAGAATCAAGCTCATGTGATGCTGAGTTAGTGAATGGTGTTTGGATGGCTTTAAAAATACTTCTGCACAGTTACTGCAAACTATATTGGTTTAGATGTCTATCTTCTCTTAGGCTAAAAATTCTTCTTTATTCATCTTTCTGAAGTTTTGATTCTGCCATCCTCAAGCCCCCTTGCCTTTCACACGTGGTGAAACTTGCTGTTATAGTACAGTGAAGGTGGTGTTACAGGCATGCACAATCTGTTTCCCCTTAGAGTTCTCCGTGACCTCAGTAGTCTGGTTTTGCAAACTGTATCAGACACAGCAGCACTTAAATGAGGACGGGGAGTTCTTGGACTAGAGGAGGAGCTTTGACCCTCCAGTGGAGAGATGTAGCTGAGAGAGCCTTGTGGTCAGGAGCAGTGTATTGAGCAGGCAGCCAGACCTTCCGGGTCAGGAGAGGTGGGGCACCATTCTACCCATTGGCCACATGGTTATTCTAAAATAATGTTTTTTTTTCAAGTAGTAACCCAAAACCACAGAAAGGCAGAAAAGATATTTAATCTCTTGTTACACTATCAAACACAGCTGTTGTAAACATTTTGCTGTATGTTTTTAATGGTTGTTCTTTCTCCCCCTGCAAATGTTTTTGTAATTCTACTGTTAATACAGTTAATTTTGATTTTCATTTTAAAAACTGGGTATTATCATCAGTATTTTATTAGTTATATATTTTCCATAATACTTTTTAAGCTCCCTGCCTTGCCATTTTTTCCTGAAACAAACCCCCTTTAGGTGTTCATGATGGGGAAATCATAGGTATTCCATGGGTTTGCAAACGCCATGTGATTTGGCTTACTTTTGTATGATGTTTGTGTGCTGTTTTGTTTTTCTTTTCTTTTTTTTTTTTTTGAGACGGAGCCTCAAGCTATCCCCCTCTGGGCAGAGTGCCATGGCATCACAGCTCATAGCAACCTCCAACTCCTGGGCTCAAGCGAGTCTCCTGCCTCCGCCTCCCAAGTAGCTGGGACCACAGGCGCCCGCCACAACACCTGGCCATTTTTTGGTTGCAGCCATCGTTGTTTGGCGGG